>JAODFX010000011.1:85708-115540 GCA_027580035.1 Dorylogaster longipes | reverse complement strand
GTTAGCTGTATGTTAGTCAAGAAAGCGATTGAAGCATTTTGTTTTTGACGAACTCGGTACTTTAGAACAACCTGAATATAAATTGCTTGCGTGAACTGCGCCGAAAGGGCATTCGGGGGCAGTGCTGCGCTCAAAGACTGTGTGTTGCCTTCAATCACGCTTCGTGTGTGTTCGCTCACGTCGGATGCAAATTGGAGTGGATATCTAATCTAATGCGGGGGGACGCGCGATTGCCCCTCAGGCATCGCGCGCGCGTAGCACTTAATTATCATTAATGGGCGTGAGTTACGGCGCGGCGGCCATTAAAGACGCGTGAATCATTAATCAGTGCTGGGGTGGGCGAGGCGGCACGAGATACAATTTGGCGAGCGAGCGTCGTGCGTCCGACGCGATGCCGGATGTCGGGGATCCGGGATCCATCCTGGATGCTCCTTGGAGTGCATCTCGCCGAGACGCCGTCGCGTCGCGACTTCTGCGCACGCGCTGGTTTGCATTTCCGTTCGCGGCACTCCTCGGTCGCCAGGACGTATTTATCCCAACTTCCCGGAAATCCTCGCGGGCGATGCTCATATTTCCCAACGGCGGCTGCCAATGCGATGTAATTACGTCGTCATCGTCCTCGCCGGCGTCGATTGTGCACGTCGCACGAGTTCGAACTCAATTTCATTCCAATGGAGCTCAAATCAAACTCACTCGACGCCTATGAGTGGGGAATACTCAACGGTGATTGGTTTCCAGTGGATGAAAAAAAAAAGAGGGAGTTCAAGAATTTAAGTTCCCTTCGCAATCTGCCTTCTTTTGAAACGAGTTTCCGACATTAAGAGGTCTCAAATCTCAGTTGCCACAAATGTCCGTCGCACAAAAGTGTCGTCGTCGTCGTCATCGTCAACATCATTTCATGCAAAGCACCGTCCGTCATGTCCGTGTTGTGGCCTCTGTGTGTGGTGAGCGCCCCCGACGGCCGACACGTGTACTAATGCGGCGCGTGTGTGTGTGTTTGTGCCCGCCGCTCGCCGATTCGGAAGCAGTTTACGCCGAGGTAGTCGAGGTGGAGGAGTATGAGCTCGGCTCCGACGTCGAGCCCGTTGAGGCTCAAGGAACCCTTAAGCTGACCACGCGCCGCAGCATCCACTCCGGCCCGCGACGACGCGCGCGTGATGAGACGAAGAAAGAGGTACAAGTGGACGATGAAGCCTCACTCCGAGATCTGCTTATCAGGTACGTGCGCGCTCCCTCTGCGTCGTGCCCCTCATCCACGTTTTTGTTCACACCACCACCAACATCATCATCATCATCATCATCATTGTAATCATCATCATACATCGCCACCTCCCGCATACATTCATTCGTATTAGCATCTGCCGTTGACGATTTTCTGTAATGAAACCGTTTGTTATCGTCCCACGCGGCCAGATGGTGCTAGTGCTGCGAAACAAGCATACGCACCAGTCACTAGCACATTGGCGACCCTCTTTTGTTCTCCCCCACGTGTTTACTGGCGACCTTTGGGTTGTACACTCATGCCTCGTTGTGTTTTGTTCATGTTTTCTTCTTTTTCTTTGGGTGGTGCAGTAGGGGTGCCTTGCACTGGTATTGCGTGCAGTGCGTGCCGATATGCCCACATTGCGAGTTTCCTTTTGGTTTTCGTTACCAACTTCTTAGCTGACTCAATAGGATCCATGCCTTTGCCACGTGCGCATCGTGCCTTCGCCACAATGACCACCATTCGGATCGCGAAGACATCATGTGGCGGAGGTCGAGTGCGACCTTCAGTTTGCTACCAAGTGCGTTTCGAACGACTAGCTTTGCGAGCACCTTGTTCTAGTTTTTATGCGTACTTTTGCATGTCGACGCTGTTCTGCTCGGCGAGGAACAAACATGGCGGCGCCGCGAGGAGTCCCTGGTCTCTGATTGGATCCTGTTCAGTCGGCAGGCAATGTGTTAGTGCTCAACCACACACTCGCGAAACGCGTTCGGACACACGACCAAAAACCGTTGGAAAAACAAAAGCACAACACACGCATACACCACATATACTTGGACAATCTGTCAATACCAGCCTTCAAGTTCTCCTCTCCGTCTCTCTCTCTCTCTTTCTCTTTCTCTCTTTCTGCATTCATTGAATACGTTTCGTTGTATCTTTCAGTTTTCTTTTGAGTGTGTTCTGTATCTGTGACTCTGTTGACTTTGAATTAAGCGAGAGCGTTTTTGATTTTGACATTGGGCTGTGTTTCCGAACTATAGGTGGAGATTGTCAATGGTCACGTGGAACCGGCGTCGTTGTTGTTCCGGCCGACGGGCGCGCGTATACTAAAACGTATACCGCGAAAAACTGAAACCAATCAGGGACACAAACACGAAAAAGCCAAAAAAAACGAAACGTTTTGTCGAGTTCTCGAGCTGATGCGCACGCAGCCCACGCAACAGACACTTAACACGTCGCACATGTACACACACGTACACAAATCCAAAGCCGCCCATTTTACACCCATTTGACAATGTTAGCAAACCAAAGGGAAAACCCAACGCGCACAAATCGCCGACTCTAAACCGCCACGGTCCAACGAACCGAACGCAAACAAACGAACTCAGTGCCAGAACTGTAAAGTGTGCGGTTCGAACGAGACACACGCACAGAAATAGATTTCAGGAGGAGGATACCAGGCACGGTGTCCACGCATAGTTTTGGAACACAGCCATGGTATCCTTACCACCCAGGTATTGAACTACTCCCTAAGCGCTTTACTTGCATTACCTATGAGTTTGTTCAGTTGGATTGGAACGAGAACTGCTAGCTAGCTGCTTGGTTGCTTTGAACGATACACGCGGTGCGACATGATCAACCTAGCTGGTTGCTGGACAAGACGTCGATCATGTGCCGACCGTGTCGCATGCCGCTTTGTGTCTCTATGTTCTATCATCACTAATCACCACATGATCATTTTTGCGTTACGTTACGTTCTCATTTCTTGATGGATACGAGTGTAGTCTGTGTGAGAGACGACGGAAGGCGAAGAATCCAGAATATGCTGCGCACCCGACGCGTTGTTCTTGCCACTCTTGTGTTTGACCCACCTCTGGTTTGGCCTAAGTTTCGTTCATTTGTTGGGCATAATTCGATTTCGAGGCAAGCATGTGATTTTGACAATATTTTATTTCTGACCTTTAGTTGTCGTATTGTCTCCTCTTTCCTGGGTTGTTTCGGTTCGTTTCGTTTGCGTTGTTTCTCCCTACTGTGCCTCAACTGACGTGTTTCGATTCCGTAACTCCGAGCATGTTTGGGATTTTTGCGCATCCATACACGTGTGCGAACGAACGAGCGAGCGAACGATCTATCGAACGGACGCGGTGTGCGCGTGAACTAACGGCGTGGTGCGCAGTCTGCAGAAGCAGGTGAGCGTGATGAGCATGAATCTGAGCGCGAAGCTGGACGAACTGCAGCGCGGCGACCGCCACTACGAGACGACGGTCGCCCTCTGCGACATCCGCACGCAGCTGCAGGAGCTCACCAAGTCGGTGGAGTCGTGCCAGTCGGAGGTCTCCGAGGTGAAGCGCGACATGGTCGCGATCAAGCACGAGCTCGACACCGTGCAGCAGGTGAAGGAGGAGATCGAGGAGCTGCGCGAGTACGTCGACCGGCTTGAGGAGCACACGCATCGCCGCAAGCTGCGCCTTCTAGAGCAGGTCAATGTCGCTTTCGAACTAGAACAATATGCCCCTTAGATTGCTAAACCAGACTAGAGACTAGACTGTTGTAGACTCTTTCCCTGCTCTCTCTCTCTCTCTCTTTCTCTCCATTGCTCTGCATGCGTTTGGGTCTCTGTTCTAGGGTCTCACCTTCTTCCTCTCATACGCGATCCTCGCCGCCGTGCTGGGGATGCTGCAATTCGGATACAATACGGGCGTGATCAACGCGCCGGAGGGCAACATCGAGTATTTTATGAAGGACGTCTACAAGTCGCGCTACGGGGAAGACCTCGCCGACGAAGAGGTGCAACGGCTGTACTCACTCGCTGTGTCGATCTTCGCCATCGGCGGTATGCTGGGTGGCTTTAGCGGTGGTATGGTGGCGAACCGATTTGGAAGGTAAGGGATTCTAGAGTGCTTGCAATGGTTGAACGTTTTTCTCATTTCCAGAAAAGGGGGTCTCCTGCTAAACAACGTCCTGGGCATCGGTGGCGCATGTCTCATGTGGTTCACGAAGGTGACGAACTCCTACGAGATGCTCTTTATCGGTAGATTCATAATCGGAGTGAATTGCGGTACGTAGCGGCCATAGAGCGCACGCAGGTGAGAGTGGTTGGGCTGAGAGGCAGGTTCTTCGCAGGGCTGAACACGTCGCTCGTGCCGATGTATGTGTCGGAGATCGCGCCGCTGAACCTGCGTGGCGGGCTCGGCACCGTCAACCAGCTCGCCGTCACCGTCGGCCTGCTGCTCTCCCAGGTGCTCGGTATCGAGCAGATCCTCGGTACGAACGAAGGCTGGCCGCTGCTGCTCGGGCTCGCCATCTGCCCGGCGCTGCTCCAGCTCGTCCTGCTGCCCATCTGCCCGGAATCACCGCGCTACCTGCTCATCACGAAGCAGTGGGAGGAGGAGGCGCGCAAGGCGCTGCGTCGGCTGCGCGCAAGCAACCAGGTCGAGGAGGATATCGAAGAGATGCGCGCCGAGGAGCGCGCCCAACAAGCGGAGGCCTCCATCAGCATGATGGAACTGATTTGTTCGCCGACGCTGCGTGCGCCCCTCATCATCGGTGTTGTCATGCAGCTTAGCCAACAACTATCCGGAATTAACGCTGTGAGTAACACCTCATTTGGGAGATTTTAGGTTTCAGCTCGGGCCAACTATACTGCTCCAAGTCTTTTAAATGAGCCTCTGTCTCTCCTTGTCCCCAATTCTCTCTTATCCTGTCACAATGGAAGACCACGTCCAAATCTTTCAAGGGTCTCAATATGGGGTCTCCCTATTTCCAATATGTCCTTCTTATCATCATCCGAATAGGAAACCATCTAACGTAACCTAACACCACTAGGGAACACCGTTCCCCAGTAAACGGAAGGTCCAAGGTTCAAACCCCAGGTATAGGCCTCGGCTGACTCCATTGTTCCTCAGGAGTTTCCTCGGAGTGTTAAAGCAAACACGAGTGGTTTTGATATCGCCCGGCCTCTCCCTGTCCCCAACATATTCAAACCACCTAAGCGTAACCTATCTTAGCCAAAAGCAATGGACGAACCGATGCCGCATTTTGGGAGTGTTGGCTTGCAGGTGTTCTACTACTCAACGAGCCTATTCGCCAGCTCGGGGCTGACGGACGAGAGCGCCAAATTTGCCACGATCGGCATCGGCGCTATCATGGTGGGCATGACGCTCGTCTCCATCCCGCTGATGGACCGCACCGGCCGTCGCACGCTGCATCTATACGGCCTCGGCGGCATGTTCATCTTCTCGATCTTCATCACGATCTCGTTCCTGATCAAAGTGAGTCGCACCCGTCGTCCGATCGACGCCTGCCTCCCGCTCGCGCATCAGTCGCCGAAAGAGCATCGCAACATTCGCGGCGCGTTTGCTTTTTCTACGGGCCGAAAGTTGCGAGATGGCGCCGAAAGCCCAGACGGGATCATTTGCTAATGCACCATCTTTTTCACTTTACGTCGCGTTGGCCCCCAACGAGTAAATACGCAGTACTAATGTAATGAATCGAATTTATTACCCTCGCGTATAGTCAAAGAGATTGCGTTGCGTTGAAATTGTATTTTTTGAAGATACGTCCCAAGTGGAAAACCAAACTTTCTCCGCTAATCGTAAATGAAATTACTTTCAAAATTAATAACAGCTAACAGCTAGCGCTTTACAACATCCAGATCCAAGATTTAGAATTACATATTTTTATTAATTCGGCAGCCAAGGGTTCAGAGATATGTTCAATCCTGTTTGCAATCTTTCTTTCCGCTCGGGAACCGTTTCACTTCCGCGACGCGGTGTATTTGTGACTAATACTTTTAGGTACAGGTTTGTATACATTAGCCTGTGAAACGCACGTGCACCTGGTGGCATTGCCTTACCAAATTTGCTCCAAACTATTCGCTCAATTCAAGTGCCACTTGAGTGCATTCGTCTCACAGCGCGTGCCGCTACCGATAGCGACTGATTGCGGAGAACTACCGCCACCAACTCCGACTGATCCATGCATGACATTTATATATTGTTTGCAATTTGCATACACGACACATACCCACGAACACAGCCATTCGCAAGTCTTGCTGCTGTTTTCTTGTTCTGGTGCAGTTGCCGCACGCAAGTTCCCGTCGAGGAACGATGTTGAAATTACCTTTCATTGAATGCAGCGATGAGGTTTATCAGATGTACGAACGACGTGAGGTTAGCCGTTAAACTAAGAAGAAATGACCATTTATAGTTGATAACCAAGAGAAGACAAATTTGATGCAAAAGAGTTAGATTAGAAAGAATGCCTTTCCAAATTAACAACAACAGCTGCGAAATGTTTGGGCTAGTTTCTAAATTCACATGTGTTGCCTGGTAGCCCTCATCAATCATAACCACACGTGAGATTACGATGTTGACTTGTCGTAACGTTTCCAAACGCGTTTTTAATCAACGCCCATTTGTCACTTTCGTTTTCAACACACAGCTTTTACTCCTCGCTTTGTGAACTGTCCCGCCACCATCCCGGCCCCGTCCCTCTCTGTGTACGAAGACTTTCCTGACAAGCTGGAGGAGGGACGCTGTAAATAACCCAACTTGCTTCTCCACACTCACACTCTCACACAAACACAGCAACACTCTAATCTCTCTCACTAATGCTCTCACTTTGCGATTCACGTAAGTCTCCACATTGCTCTCTCTCTCTCTGTCCGTCTGTGTGTGTGCATGCGACGTCGCTGCGTCGGATTTTCGTTCTCGCTCCAAGTTTTGTGCGGCGAGCGTCCGCTCCTCCCGCGTTGTCGGGAAAGAACGCATCGCTACCGCCTGATAGGAGTTTTTCGGTTACGTGCAGGAAATGATCGACTGGATGTCCTACCTGTCGGTGGTGTCGATCCTCAGCTTCGTCGTCTTCTTCGCCGTGGGGCCCGGCTCGATCCCGTGGATGATCACCGCCGAGCTGTTCTCGCAGGGGCCGCGCCCGGCGGCGATGTCGATCGCCGTACTCGTCAACTGGCTCGCCAACTTCCTCGTCGGCATCGGCTTCCCGAGCATGAAGGTGAGTTGCTCACATCGCCGCCACGCGCCACGCGCCACCCAAACACACGCGCGCACACGGTGGTCGGACCATGACACGCGAATCACCGTCGCGGCGCGTCGGCAAGCACCTGAAAGTCGGTGGCCCACTCTTTGCCCGTTCAGCATGCGGATACCCGGAGAGCGTCGCCGCGACCACGTGCAATTACAGCTGGTAGTCTCGACTAACTAGGCGAAATAATTTATTACAATCAATGCGCTACATTGCTCGCTGACAATAACAACGCTAGTGTTCATGCTGCTGGACGTTCTTGACGACGGCATTGAAGCCGTTGTGCTTGTCCGCGGTGTACTGCACGATGCGCGTGCTGCCATCTGGTTCCACGACGGTATACTCCCCCTTAACGGTGTCGCCATCGCTCGTCTCCCACTGCGTCTTGATGTCGTGGGTGTGGAGATCGTGTACGGAATAGTCGTAGTGGTAGTTCTTACCCTGCCACACATAATTATAATCAGTGTATCATAACGAAGGGTTTCAATTAGTGCTGGCAAGCCATCTTTAACCTTGAACTTTGGCATCCTCTTTGCTGCTTGTTTCTCTAGTTGACGTAAACCTTGTTTGGTTCAAACCCTGGCCTCAAACTTCATAATCAATTATTGCACCAGACTCACAAGACAACCCAACCTCTGATAACCTTTAGTTACCTGTTTCTCTTTTCCTTTTGAAATGAGTCCTCACCGGAAGTTCAAAATGGTCTCTAATTGTGACATGGATATTAGAAGGTCGAAACTCACATGGTCATCTTCAGGGGCCTTCTGCTCCTCTTGGTGGTGATGCTCCTCTTCTTCAACGTGGTCTGGCACTGTTTCTTCTAGACTGTCGTCCTTCACCTCCTCCTGCTGCACTTCTTCATGATCGTCTTCATCCTGATGCACTTGAAGGTGCTCGTCACCATGCAGATGGTAGACGGGGAGGGTCTCCTCAAAGTCTGACAGCTCATCGTACGTTTGGTGGTGGTAGACACCTGCTTGAATTCCTCGAACGCAGATGCTCGCAACGATTGCAACCAACAACATCTTAAAAACGTCATCCATCGACCTTTTGAAACTACCTACATTGTTAAACTTACGATCGCACGCATTCTGCCCAGCGCTGTTGTTGAGTGTTCTTCGAGCGTTGTACCAAGAGCGACTGTTGACTGCAATCGGACGCGCAGGTCATTTATATCCTCATTCTTTCCGTTTCCATACCTGGTGGAGAGTGGAGGCGACGCGCACTGGCTTGTTCGTGGCTTGGATAGCTCCGTCACCATGCAGAAAAACAAACTTTCCCTTGATCTTGCGTACGGAGCAACAACGCACAAAGCAAGCTATCAGCGCGTTGTCAGCTGGAACATCCCGCACGTAATCGAATGATGAAATTCGATTTTTTGCGCACTGACAAACAATGAGCAATTCGTCGTTTCCATGCGTGGCAGCAATACAAGGAAATCCTTGTTTCGTATGAGAAACGCATGCGTATAAAGAGAGCATGCGGAAGTTGCGAGAATACGACTGATGAATAGGCCTATATTTTATATCATTTTACTTCTATTGTCTTTCCAAACTGCACTCAAACATTACAAATGCTTATTTGCATCTTGCCTCGACTCGATCTGCAAATAGCGAATGGCGATCATAACCAACATTCGAAGAAGTAGAAGTTACGCTTGGTTGTTTACACTCGGTACATTCGGAGCAATTATTTACACCGCTTCACAGTAATGGTGAGAAATGCTCTCACTTCGCATATGTTTATCTGCGCCATTGCGCACATGCGTTCGGAAATGCTGATATGCATATGGCGGCGTCTCGATAAGCCGGAGAAATGCTCGTTTCCTTCGTTCCCGCTCGGAATTGGTAAGCGTGTGGGCACAATCAGAGCGTGACAGGTGACTGACTAATCACCAATGGAACCGCCCGGCAAGCATGCGCACCACACGAATTAAGCCTTACACCGGCTGCATCCACTCGAAGCGATGCGAGATACCAATTTGCTGCATATGAGAAGTCACTCCACACATAATTACAGCCCTGCGGAAAAAAAAAACAAACAATGCCCGACCAGAAACCACTCAAGCCAACTCTACTTTCATCGAGATCGATCGCAGTTTGCTTATGCTTGCTTTGGCCTCCTGGCCATGGTTGGATAACATTCTGCTCGGCCTCCGACGCATCGTGAGTATCGCAAAACGCAACGCATTCTCCTAATAGTAGTTTATTTTCAACGGCAAGCAATAGTTCAACATTCATTCCATTCTAGGTTCTTCATTGTATGATGAGAGATGATAGATGTGAGGGGGAGGTTGTATGATTGATGCGGTTTCGGTGCGCAGAGGAAGACACCACCGAATAACAACGATGCGAGAGGGTGCTGGGGGTTGATGGCAGCTGTGGGGGGTTTAGTGGTGGTGCTTGTAGGAGACCTTCGCGTTCCAGCCCTCCTTGTGGCCGGCGGTGTACTCCACGACACGGATGGTCTTGCCATCAGGCTCCAGCAGGCTGTACGATCCCTTCACCTTATCTCCCTCACGTTCCTCGTGCTTGTCCTTGAAGTCATGATGGTGCTCATCGGCGACTTTGAAGCCGTAGTGATACTCCGGATGCGCCTGGAGGAGAGCATTGCAAGTTTGAGTGGCTTACAGCGCTGAGGATGACGTACCTTGAAGTGAATCGGCTCGTCTTTGCTGTCCTTGCGCTCAACGTTTGCGTAGGAGGTACCCTTGTGGCCGTCGATATGCTTGTGGCCATGGTTCGGCTTGTGGAATTCGTATTTGTGTTCCTGGTGGTGCTGGTGGTTGATCTTGTAGCCGTGGCCGTCGTGCCCATTGGGATGGGCCCATGCTACGGCCGCAAGGGCGAGGAGCAACTACAACAGAAGTCCTAGTCTTTTACTGGCTCCCTTCGGTTTGATCGGGGGATTTCCTCAGCTGCTACAAACTTCAATTTCAAAGTGATGTACAAGCTAGGGAAGGTTTTCATATGCATCTCTTGAGGAACTTCCTGGACAGTAACTTATAAGATCAGGTCTCTCTGGAGTGTTTCCTCAGTACTTCAATTCAAAAATGATGCAAATCCTTTGCTTAGCGGTCTTCCTGGAAGTGGGCGAGACCTATGGGGATTCCTTGAACGCCATCTCTGGTCGACTAGTTGAAGACAGCTTCTGGGAACATCAACCAGAGGTCCGAATGCTGAAGTACTTACACAGATCACCTTCATGTCGCCGCGTGGAACTCGCTGAGGTGATGATCGCTTCAAACGGATGGGTGATCAACGACTTATCATTGTTTTCCACGCGCACCACTATTTATACGCGGCTGTCGGTCCCCTAATCCATTTGTCGCGATGGCGAATCACTTTCATATCAGTGCACGGCGCACGCGCGCACCAGAGGCGCTTACCCAACGTGCGCTTAGCGACGCGAGGGCATTAGCCTAAAGTTGATTAACGCCGCTTTATTCGCCGTAATAGCATGCAATGCGTGCAAAAAACATCTGCAGCTGCAATTCTCTTATCGGCGACGCGGACGCCTCGCGAGGACTTACGTAATCATAACGGATATAAGCGGCAGGCGGCCACGCTGCGCTGAAATTACACTCATTCCATGTTAGCTAGCCGCTCGCGCATATTATCTAACACGCGAAAGGCCGCAAGGCGACTAATTAGATAGTGTCGCGAGCATTTCGCAAAAACTGCGCTGTAATTGCACTCGCGGCAACTTATCCAACGCTCTCTTTCTCTCATTATTTTCTCTCTATGTGTGTTACATATTTGGCTTCTGGTTTTTCGTTGGCCGAACTTTGACCAACACGTGACAATGTGTCAAAGTCGCCTTGAGCTATGTTTTCCTTCTTTCTGTACTAGGGCTGGCAATTATCACAAAGTTATGCAGATATCCGGATAATCCTCATTCTATCAATTTCTATCCATTTTTTAAACGTAACTACACGTCTATCCGTTTTTTATCCGTCTATCCGGCTTGAATCCATCTTCTTTCTATGTACCCATCCATGAATCCTAGATCTCCGGATGACATAACGGAATTATCCGGATATCAGGATAATCCGGATAACATTGCTAACCCTATAAAATACTACGATGATCATCAGTCTCTCTCTCTCTCTCTTGTTGTCTGCCCGTTTCTCGCTTGCGTCTCACGAACCCGACCGCATCATCCGCCCGCATCCGACGGACATAGCCATACAACGCAAACGCATTTCTATAACATTGTGCCGACGTGTGTGGACTGTTTGTTCTGTCTGTCTTTATCCCCCCAGATTTTGCTCTGATGATCAAAGTATTATAAACTATTGAACAATATTGTTGGCATTCGCATTGCAGAACGCGCTGGAGAACTACACCTTCCTCCCATTCAGCGTGTTCCTCGCCATCTTTTGGATATTCACGTATAAGAAGGTACCCGAGACGAAGAACAAAACGTTCGAGGAGATCCTGGCGATATTCCGCCACGGCAACGGCAGGTAAGGACCACGACCCGCTCGTCCGCTCTCTCTCTCTCTCTCTCACCCTCCCATGGAAGGAGGTAAAGCCACAGCAATCGACGTGAGATGCTCGGCTGTAAGAGCTGGTATGCGTAGCACTAGAGATGCATTCACACCGCAGCACAGATGGCGTGCGGCGCACCGAACGCTTCATCATTATCGTTCATGCGTTGTGTTGCGATTGCCATCATTCGTGTTTGTGTGCTGTCTCCGTTGGCTCGATGCCGTTAGTGCCATGACCACTTCTTGTTTTTGATGCGCAGTGCGAATCTCATGCAGTTGCCCATGACGTAGAATTGAAATGACTTGAATGTATGTTGCAATCAGGAACAGTTTTCGGGACAGCAGATTGTACGGGTGAGTTTCCGATGCGACACAGTGTGGCCGTCGAACCAGCAATCGATGAACGGCCACCGCGCGAAGCGGGGCACTGCGACGCCTCGCACATTGCACGCCGTCGACATATGCGAACCTAGAGACTAGTCCTACACTTAGCCCAGTAGAGTGTAGGTTTATTGCGTTCGTTCCGTTCACATTCGCTGGCTGTAGTTTTTTCGATCCGCTTCTCATCCGTTCTGCATGCCCATTTGCATGGATGATTACTTGGAGACATACTGTACATATCTGACATCTATACACAAATAGACCATCAGCATATGTGTGACATGCTTTGGCAGCGCCATCTGCGCGCCGCCGCCCGACTGAAAAACAACGGCAGCGCGCATTAACGACGACGACACATTCGCTCACGCGCATTTGCCCATAATTAGTGTGCTGCAATTTGTCCTCTTACTCTTGCATAAGCGGTCGCAACGGCACCAAACTCGCTTCTTTCACTGATCGCGTCACGTGCTGCGGTTACCACAACGACACCCGTCGATGAGGGAGAATGTGAGAAATGTGTTCAGTCGTCAGTGTGCTGCCCTCGCCGCTGCTGCGTACCCGTCGCGATGAGACAGTCTTCGGGCCAGCCTCTTGCATATTAGTGTATCACCACTCATTGCATCATCGTCCGCTGCGCATCGACAACAACGCCATCGACGGACGTAAACTAGGGATCGCGAGACGGGCAAGGCAGGGAGGGTGGGTGTTGGTTTCGGTCTCGGTCTCGGTCTGGCTGTGTGTGTCGTCTGCTGTCCCTGTCTGTCTGTCTGTCTCTTCTTGTTCTGTGTGTCCAATGTGTTGATGATTTGCTTTGCGAACGACGTGCCACTCACGCACGCACGAACGCACACACGCACGCACGCACGCACGCGTACCGACAGAGGGCGCTGCGTCCAGACGCCCGCCGAGAGTAAGCAACGTCCACCCCCGGTGCTCTCCTGGACCTGGCCCGCCGCCGCACACCCGATTTAGTGCCGCCGCCCCGTCGCCCGCCGCCGCCAACGCCACAACTGAGCCGTCACCCCTCGCTCGTTACGTTTACGTTCTCTCGCGCCGCGTGTAGGGGTGCGTTCACATTCTCATCTCTTTCTCACTCTCTCTCGCTCTCTCTCTGTCTCTCTTTGCATCGTTCGTTTGTTTGTTTTTCTCGTTCGTCTTCGACTCTCTTGACGGCCTCAGGACGCCAGTGAACAAGTTTGGTTAAATGCTCATTACGCTCACAACCTCTCACCCCCCCCCCCCCCCCCCCCCCCCCCCCCCCCCCCCCCCCCCCGCCGCCCCACTTAACGTTTCAAATGTTTGGTTACACGTTTTGTTTCGTTTTTAGCGAATACGGTATGAGTGATGATACATCCACAGGGGGGACGTCACTGGGCAGCCCTGACCAGCACCATCACCACCACCACCACCCTGCCACCCCATCCATGACGAGCGAGTCGAAATAACCGCTAGTATAGTACATTCAGTTGTTTTCATTTACTACGACGTTCTGTATGTATTCCCTTTACTTCTATTTGACGATCGGTGCGTGTGTGACGAGCCGCTCCGAACGAAATCAAAACAGATTGATGTGTATTTTATTACGCCCTCCTGATTGATGATTACCGCTTCTTGCACTTGCTTTAACTATCATTTGTCAAATGCCCATCATTATCATCATCATCAGCAGCAGCGCGAACCCGCATCGCCAACAAATCAATGTCGCGACGCCATTTTGTTGTGCGGCCACCCGCAGTCGAACGCATGCAGACTGAATGAAGCACGCGACCGCTTTGACACGACGCACCACATGTTTGTGTTACGTTCACTCATTTCACCACATCCGTGATTGATCACCTATCATTGCTCACAAACGCGCGCACACACACATATCGAACGTCGGAAAGTCAACGCCACTTGATGATTATGATGACGTACCGTTGCCGGAGTTTTGTTTTTTGTTTCAAGTCGATAGTGCGTGAAACGAATTCAGATGACAATGGTGTGGCGTGGATGTCGTCTGCTCTCTCTCTCTCTTTGTCTCTTTAACTATGTATGGCCCTGTCTCTCGTTCTCGTTGTTTGTTTCTCTTCCTGTCTCTCTCTCTCTCTCTGCGTGTTGTATCGCCGTCCGCCGCGCGGCCGCTACCGACGGCCGATCGTGAGGTGTAAGCGAAACGCGTATTGCCTATGTTGCAGGAGCATGCTGAACTGCGTCAACGCTTTCGAGGGACATCTGCCCGTCGAGCAAGCTGGGCTGGTCGTCGGTGAAGAGAAGGGCGACTCATGTAAGATACCCTAACCTCACACCTCGACCTCATCCCTCTATCTCTCTGTATCTCTATCTCTCTTTGTTATTCGTTGAATAGTTGAGCGTAGTTAGAAGACCAATATGATGCGCATGCGTAAACTCTTCGAACCGTTTCTCATGCCAAATTCATGTACGCATGGTGAAACTATCGCCGTTATCTTGATGCTTCAGCTGTTGGAAACGTTTGCTTCATTTCGCATAAGTATGTTACACGTTTACAATTCTCTCGCGTTCTGTTTGCGAATGACAGTCAACCATTTTGTTACGTAAAATTCGCATTGTGGCTTTTCAATCTCGTAAGATGCATGTATCAGTAAAATTTGTACGTAAATATTAGCAAACATCGAAAACGTCTACAAGTGGTCATAACAACCGAAATTGTGGGACCCATCCAGTTTGCGCATGATTTTCGAGGACATACCAACTTTTCATCGCAGCGAAAACCTGTTGAACTTTTGGACGTTCAGGATCACTCCCTGCCAGAGTCTGATCTCTATAACAGACTATAGGAAATGATGATAGAGCTTGTGCTAGATGCAAGTCGATTTCGATCGTTGGACGTCTCACGCCAAACCGGACGAGGCGTCAGTGCGTCACTGTTGCTGGCCATGAATAATACTCACTTTTGTGTGCATTTCTCGCATCGCGGATGGAGCAGTTGGGAACCCATTCGATCACAATACGGAGGAGCTGCAGCTGTTCGACTCGTCGTACTCGGCGAAAAACCTCTTTCCATCGCGGGCGCACTCTACGTACGCCTTCTATTCGGGCACCTGAAAACCGCCAGCACACCATCGACACGAGGGGAGAGCTAGCAGTTAATACTACGGCGAAAGTAAGAGCACCATCTAGCCACAACCACAACCACCACCGAACCACCACGATGTTTGACAACCAACGCACGGAGAACTTGCCTAGAGGTGCTCCACTCTCCACCTTTCTTCACACACTCGCACACCTGCTCGCAAGCGACGGCATTCGTTTGGGGTGGCAATGGGGCGAGAACAAGTGAATGCCGTTTGTTTGTTTGAGGATGGGGTGCTGCCGGCGGGTGGCTCCATCTCACCGCAATCACGCAAAATCACACCCTGTGTGATCCATACCCGACTTGTACATACACGTTCTTTGCCAAGCCGAAGCCAAGCTGGGCGATATTCTTCCGGGCAAAGATTCTTAGCTTAATTCCTCTCTACTGTGCCAACTGAAAACAGGCATAGGCAGGTTTCAATTCGACAGAGTGCTGCTCCACGTGAAGTTGTCAGAAAGAGGTAAAGCGGCTCCTACACGATCTATCGGAATGCCAGTCAGATTCATGACGACTGACGATATTCTATTATACGGATAAACTGGAGAAGATGTAAATTTCCCTTTTCATCCTTGCTGGTTGTTTGCTAAGACTGACGATCCGACTGACCGTGTAGGGCGTCTCAGAATCGAGGGAGCTACGTTTCCGGACGAAACGGATTTGCATGCGACGAAAGTAGCCGTAAATCGTAGACTAGCATAAAAAGTAACATCGAGCATACATTATGGATTTATCATCGTTTACCGTCTATAAGAAAAGCAAGCATGCTGCATGCATCCACACCGCCAAATTCATGTTTACGCTCTTTTTCTCTATCTCTTTGCCTGTCCGTTGTTTGTACGTGTTATTACTGCCACGATCGAACGACAAGGGTATGTTCAGACGCATCATAAAAACGTTTCGTGAATTGAATCCGAAATTTCACTGCAATGGATGGGCACAAATATTTTTATGTCTCGTATGAATGTTAACGATAGCAGTTCGGATGGTGCTGAATTTCAATTTCTTTCTACTTCCACGTTCAGAATATAAATTGAATCGAATTGATCTAGGTACAAAATAGTTTTCATCAGAGGTTAGGAATTAGATAATCTAATGTTAAGGCTTACAATTCCATTCTGATTATCCAGATATCCCGATAATTCTTTTATTTTATTCGGATAGTATTTTATACGGATACTTATTTTTATTACGATAGGGATACGGAGAGACGGAGAAACGGAGAGAATTGGATGGAAACGGATAATTACATATAGGGCTGGCAATTTTATCAGGATTATCCGGATATGCGGTTATTATTTCATTTTAGCCGGATAAATTTTAACATGTATACTTATTTTTATCAGGATACTATCCGTCTCTCCGGATATTTACAGATAGAAACGGATGGAAAGGGACAGTTATGGATGAAAACATAGTTACAGATGGATGGATATCCGTCTTCAATCGTGTCTATACGTTTATCCTATCCGGATAAAAATAAGTGGCCGGATAGACAGATAGCCTCCGGATTGACCGGATATCCGAATAATTTTAGTACGGATATCCGGAGACCGGATTTCTGCCAGAAGTAGTTACAGATGAAATAGATGGACGGATAAAAACAAGTCCGGCTAAACATGTAGTATCCGATTTATCCGGATATCCGGATGGTACTGATATCAGGAGTCCAAGATTGTGGTTTCTGCCAGCAGTAGGTACAGTTGAAAACATATAGACGAATACAAATAAGTATCCGGATAGACGTATAGTATTCAAATTATCCGGATATCCGGATACCAAGAGTGTGATTTTTGCCAGTAGTAGTTAGAAATGAAAATAGACGGATAAAAATAAGTATTCCGGATAGACGGATGGTATCCGGATAAAGTTTGGTACGGATATCCGAAGACCGGGATTGTGATTTTTGCCAGCAGTATTGGATGTACCCTTGTTGTTGGAGCATGGTGACAAGTTCAATGAGATGACTTACTGTGTGCGGAAGACGTGTGCGCATGCGCAGGGGCAGGACTAACGTGTGTGGGAATTACTCTGTGATGCAGCCGGGTCGGAGCGCTCGTCGGAGCACGGCGAGACGGTCGGGCGCGGCGCGCTGCCGCCTCCGCTGCCGCCGCCGCGCTACCCAAACAGCGTCGTCTGACAATGGGAAGGTCTGCACGTCGCCGCGTTCGGCGGCGGCGGCGGCCTCCTGCCGCTGCCGGCGCCCCTCCTGGCGCTCGAGGATCACCTCGTCGAACTGATCACGCAACGCACCAAGGCTTGCGCCACCTATCTACGGCATAGTTTTAAGCGACCGCACCCCCATTACTAACTCCCACTCTCTCCATCACCCCATCATCATCATCATCATCATCATCTTGCTCTCATCCGCCGGCCTTCGAATGCTATGCGTGTGTGTGTGTGTGTATGTGTGTGTGGGGATGTGTGAGTTGACGTCCGCTCTATCTCTCTCTCTTGCTCACCTCCGCTGTGCTTTCGCTGCAGACGCCCCCAAAAACAAACGGCGAACGCGTGGACAAAGTGCGACGATGCCAACCAAGGTCGAATAGTGCACCGAGGCGGCCCGAAGACGATTGTTGCCCAAACAAACAATCCAACTGCAAGAACAACAACAACACCCTCGATAGCATTCGAACGCGCATTTCACGCCATTGATCATCCATCATCATCATCATTGACGAGATCGCGCCATGCCAAGCTGATGCACACACACACATACACACACTCTCTCACATACCAATCCACACTTTCGCATTTCTACGATAGTGACTATTTCCTCTTAGCGATGACATGATGACGTGCATGTACTATAAGACCCTTCGTTGTTTTCCACCCCAATCTTTAAGAGTTCGTTTCGTATTTCGTTTGCGCATACTTTCCGTTCCCCCTTTTGCGTTGGATGCGATTTCTACCTTGTAGCGTATGTTGGCGAGATACTGTGTACATAATTTGATTGCTTTCGCGGCCTAGGAAGCCAATACTACCATAGCGGACACTTCTTCGATCGGGACTTCGGACGTTAAACGCGAACCGTTAAGGATTACTCACTGCCACGTACAAATAATAACTCTACCAATAACTAGCGTTTATTACCTATATGAATACTATATAAACAAAGTGAGCTAGCGACGTAATCGAAACGAAACGCATGTGAGGCTTGAGCAAAATTTCAACGCACTGATAATACTCTCTCTCTCTCTATCTATCTCCCTCTCTCTTGTTACGACGCAGTGGAGAAACGCATTTACCAAACGATAGCAGAGGCATTACTTATAACTTAACCTTGATAACCTAGGCGAGCAAATCGTATTTATACCTACCGCATAAACGTATCGGATCCTTAGCTCATATGTTATTCCAAATTGGGACGAAGACGGATGTTGAGAGGCATTGCAGTGAAGCGACCCCGAAACGCAACATTTTGCGGCGTTGCCTTCGGGGACGCGTCCCGCAGCCGCTCGAGAAGCTTGTCACTTGGTTCGCTGCGAACGACGACCACCCGCACGTTATCGACGAGAGGTTCTGTTTAGCGGCTACCCGCTGGATGGGACGACGCTGAGCGAGGAGGAGATGCGCGGAAAGTGGAGGTTTCCACCGCGCACCGCCACATCGACGACGATCGACAGCGCCGCCGCCACCGACGCGGACGACGCCGCCACCACCGACGAGAGCAGCTCGTGAGCACGACAAGATGGCGTTGCGCTCGCGCTCTTCCTCCTCCTGCTCCTCCGCCCTTCCAAACGCAAACGTAGGCGACGTACCGACTAACCCCCTATAAACAATAGCAACGTGCAGCGAGCACGAGTATATCTTGTAAGGCATCTAGTGATTCGAACTATGTAGCATTATGGCGTAACACTTACCCTCAAAGGCGGCGTTTTGAGTGTAGACACACGTTCGTTGATCGTCTATTAGGTACCCACCCGAACCGCTCACCGAACGACTCGAACGACAACTCTTCTCATCCTCCTTCTCCACCTCCTTGTTGACCGAAGTTACTAGCATCGCATTTGATTAATTAGTACCTAAGCACTGCCATATTGTCGTTGGTTACCTCGAAGCAACACTGCAAACTGATGAAATTTGTAACGAACATGTAATCGCGGACCGGCACACCGTACAAACTGTTGCGTTTGTTGATGAGGCATTCACGCGTTATATTTTGAGGTTATTTCGCACCGGGGGTGTACTACTGCGATCAGATATAGCACATGGATGCTTCATCCGCTTGAGTTGCCGAGTTAGAAAATACTGCCGCATGTGGAGGAAGGATTTATTGTAAACGTAAGGACGAATCGGAGATTATGTACGTTATATGAGCGCATAATTGACTATTGATAATTATAAACGAAGGTGAAAGAAGCGTACATAGTTCTACGATAATGAAATATGTAAAGAAAACTCAAATTAATAAGTGCACTGACTTAAATCATAAATATTGATGAAATGATGATATATATTATATATAGTCCTACGTAAGGAACCTAGAATCGAAGTTTAGTTAGAACAATTTATCGTTCTCCTGATTGCGCAGTTGTTCGATACTTTCGAGACTTGTTTCCCATCGAAATTCTCATTTTGGTGCAAGAAACGTTTGCAATATAATCAGTCAGTCTGTCAATTAGTCATTGTACACATCTTCGTCTTCGGTTTGAGCATGAATTTGACATAACTTACATAACGTACATTACGAATAAATTCTAATCACGTGCGTATGCGTTTATTACTCTCTGCGAAGCATGCGATATGCGCAATTGCAACTTAGTTCGCAACTATTGTTGGTTATTGGCCTAAATCGTAAACAAAATGAAAACGGTATTCAATATTTGATACTTATATTTATAATACAAATTCGATACCAATTGCACTTTCCATAACACACATAACAAGCAAGCAAGCAAGCAAACAAACAACAAACATCAACGTGGAAAGAGACGAAACAAGAACAGAGCGTAAATGTATAGCTGCCGACAAGAAATTGCAAGTTTGGAAAGGGTAGGAAATAATCTCACAATGCGGAAAAGACGCGATTGGCAATGCGAACAGCTGAAATCGAAGGTTAACGCCTTTCTTGTGCATGAATACTTGGTGAACAAAAACAAACGACATGGAAAATGGAGCAAGATGATTATTCTAAATGTAAATATTGTTACATACATATAATAATGAAATAAAAATAATACTAATTAATAATCATACACATTATTATAAATTACACGCGTAAGGAATTATTTAAGATTCACAGTCGAGCAAGCGACACATCTAGATGAAAAGAAGTGCGTTCATATTGACTTCTTGGCTAAGTTTTCTTCCAAATTTTACACCGACCTGTTTTCTAGCCGATTAACGATGTTTTGCAGTTCACTACATTTGTAACAGTCAAAATTACAGAGAGTACGGATTCACGTTCCTCTCACTCAGCCACGCGCGTTTCACTTGTTTGGGAATTTATCATTCACCACGACACGCAAAGATCGACACTTCAAGCGTAATAATTAATTGTTTTTGTTGAATGTACGGCATGCAAATTGCATTATAGCTATGTAAACGTAAGGGTTGTAGCTCTGGTTTGGCCGACTCCTACGAACACAGGCGATTTGATTACATTATAAGAAGCAAACTGTGAAAATACATACAATGCAAACGAACGTATGAATGCGATGATTCGATGGATGGCTGAAGTTTAACAAATAAACGAATACAACTCAGTTCATGTACGACAATGCGTTTCCTGGTCATTTTGTTTCGTACCCATCCGTATTGTTGAATGTACGCGAATGAAGAGAGCGAATGATGTACTTTATTACATTATTACATTATGTATAGATTAATAAAATGAGATATTATATTGAATTCCAATGGCAAGAATGATTTCGATCATATTATGTAAAACATTAAGTTTCACTCTCTTAGGGGAAATACAAAATGCAATAAATTCTATCTCTATACACTTGATTCTAATATTTTCAATCGGTTGCCTTTCACAACAATCAGTAAAAGTTTTGCAACCGTCGATGTTCACACAGTTAGACTACTTCTTAAGCAGTTATTGTTTTGCTGGTGTTTAAATTTTAACGGTAGATCCCTAGTAGATCCCTAGCAGATCCCTACCAACAATAACCAACGATGCCAAGCGTACCTCAAAAGTTGTGTTCAAGGTCGTTAGAGGGCTTCTGAGTAATGACGTCAGAGCTCAAATTTGTTACTTTGAGGCTAAATAGTTTAAAAATTACAACAAATCAGATCAAACGGAGTTGATAAACATTCAGTAAATGATGAACTCTATCATTTCTCAAAATTTCTTAGTAGGGCACTCGGATTCCATTGCTTTTCCCCCACCACTCACAATTTGCGCGACTAACTTTACCTGTGCTTTTACAAGGGAGTTTCACCTCCCTGGTTCCCATCGTTCCGATGGACCCACAGAAAAAATTCAATAATCGGATTCTTCTTAATCATTCTGATTTACGGAAATTGCTTAATAAGCCCGATTCATGCGTGAAAGTAAAAACGTGTGAGTACAATATCACACTACATCCATTTCATCTTTCCAATATTGTTAACTCTGTTAAAGAGATTCTTAATTCAGGAATAACTAAATATCATCATGAGTAAGTTCAAGTCTATTCAATTGCAAGTATTGACTAAGTTCTTCAATTGCTTGTTTGCAGCTTTGGTGGAATTCTGTTAGGTTATGAAAATATTAAACTCTTTGATTACAAAGCTCCAATGTTTGATGATATGTGTTATATGCATCAAAAGATTGAAGCCAATTTCTACCTTTTTCATCCAACAGTTGGATGCATGTTAAATGGGATTATTAACAAAAAGAGTCCCGATCATGTTGGCTGTTTGGTTCATCAATTGTTTAATATTTCACTACCAAAACCTGCAGATTCACAAGATTGGTTGGGATTCAAAGTGCAGATTGGACAGGAAGTTAAATTTCAAGTTAGTTACATGCAGCTTGATGCAAGATTGCCTTATCTTAGAGGTGAACTAATGTATGTAGTATAATGTCATTTTATAGTGGTTAACTATTTTAAGTGATCTTCTTTTTTTTACAGTGCTATAATATCGGAGGACAGTGGTATCAGCACTAGTGAGGAAACAACTGTGTGCAATAATCGAATTACCAAGTTTAGTGATGAAGCAGATGATGAGCCTTTATCAGCTGAATTGCAAAAGAATCAGAAGAAGAAAAAGAAGAAAAAGAGTAAAGAGGCCCATCAAGTTCAGATAGATTGTAAAGAGACAATACCAAAAAAAAAGAAGAGGTCCAAGAAGGAGAAGGAATCTATAGAAATAAATAATAATTCAAAATTGATGGAAGAACTACAGCATCAATATCAGGATCAATTATCAATTTTAAAAGAAATGGCTGCAAGTGAGGATGAAGATATACCTGTGCAGTTAAAAAAGAAAATCAAGAAAAAGAAAAGAAGTAAAGAAATAAAGCAAGAAGATAATATTATACCTGACAAGAGTCAACTAACACATAAAAATCATGGGACAGTTACTTTCTGTGATTTTGAACATAAATCACTTGAGATAAAAAAGACAAAGAGGAAAAGTAAAGTAACTAAAGAACGCAACCCTGAAAAAGCTCAAATACCCACAAACCATGAAGACCTTGATGGTATTGGCAATGAGATTGGAATAGCTTATTTAAAACACAAAAAAAGCAAGAAAAGGAAAAAAGCAAAGGAATCAAATGATGGAACTAACAATATATCCAGAAGGAATTTTGCACACAAAGACAATGAGCTTGAAATTGATTATCAAAAGCATAAGAAGAATAGTAATAATAAAGCAAAGGAAACTGACATTCAGCTGGATGAGAGAAAGATAAAAAAGAAAAAGAAAGATAAGACTGCAAACAAAGAGAGAGATTTACTAGATGAAACATTACCTGATCTCAACTTAGATGTACTTTTTGAAGATGGCTCTCTCAGCCAACTGGGTGGAACTGAGATTGAGTCAACCTTTAGTCAAGATATTGTCTTGCCCAATGATTCAGATATGGATGAAGTTCTTAAAGACTTGCCAAAAATAAAGAAGAAATCAAAAAAAGCTAAGAAAAGAAAACTTGATGCTACTGGTGCAGAAGCTATAGAAGCTTTGTGTAAAAAGAAGAAAGAACGTAAAAGTACCTAACCTTTGATTTGTATAAACATTGTAATATCTTAAAATAAAGTAGACATAGTACATAGTATTTCAAGCAGTTGAACTATATGTAAATGGAATAATCAATTATTTAAGGTCACACATTTGCTCTGTTTTTGTAATAAAAATATAAGACATCTAACAATAAGTTCATTTAAAATCACATTTGTAATGTTTGATTAGTATGTATTTGAGTTCGGCTTTTCTAGGGCAATGGCCAGGGTAAACCGGAAAAGTCGACTGGACCACCGATGCTGGCATCTGCTTCAAGCAGACTCATGATAACTGCCATTGCTGCTTCGTCATTTCCATCCGACGCTGGATTTGTTGGTGGCGCATCATGATCGGTTTTCTCCATCATGCCAATTACACGCGTGTCTGCTGCTGGAAGTTTGAGTACACTTCCACCTTATGAGAAGCAGAGAAATAGTTTGGTTGTAAATGTTAATTAAAACGGGTGTAGTGGTGCTTATTTCGCTGATCTTCATTTGTCATGGCTGTTACCTGGTTCTGCTAGGTTGGTGAGTGAGGTATTAGTTCGAACATGTTGGTTAAACGGAGTCTCTTGCGTTTGGTAGGCTTGTATCATTTGGTTCTCGTCCGACGTCGACATGCCAGGACATGAAGCACTTGCTGATATTTGGGACTAATGATAATATGCAGAAATAGAGTGTGCAATTACCCAAAAAAAGAAGCGGTGGTTACCTCGTTTGCACCAAGCGGATGTAACGTTGATTCAGGTTCTGATTGAGGAGAAGATTCTGCAGGTGCGCAGGGATCCTGACGATAAGAATTCTGCGACTCTAATACCTGCTCAACCACCTGCCTACCAATGTTGCTTGCTTCGACATGGCCATGAATGATTCGCTCGATCTCCTTCTCGGAGCTCTGTGCAAAGAAATCATAGTTTTCGCGAGTGTTCTCTGTTCGCTCACCAGTGCTTTCGACTGTCCGCAAATCAGTTGGAATCAGACTGTTCTTCGCGATGACGCACTCGATTTCTTTGGTCCATGGATTCTTGAATGCCCTCCATTCACTTTGCAACCGCACGTAACCATCGTCTTTCGTTCGAAAGCGATAGATTTTCGTGTTGACACGCTCGTTGTTTTGCAGTGCTATCTTATGGTACTCGGACAATGTTTGAATGTCATCTTTGTGGTAATATTCATACATACTGGTGCCAAGAAGTTCTTGGGGTAGAAAACCGAGGACAAGAGTGGCACGTTGGTCAACGAAAAGGAACTTGCCATCAAGCGCATGGCGTGAAACAAATTGCACATTCTTCACATTTGGTCGCGTCTGCGAAGATGGCGCAATGGTTGAGATTTTCGGCAGAATACGGCCGACAGCCACAAGACATGATAAATTAGACAAGTCACTTTCACCCTCTTGCTCTTCAACGCCGATCTTTGCAGGAGCCCACGCCTTTAAATAGCCCGTGCATTGAATCACATAAAATTTCTTATCTGTGACGAAACAAAGATGCTTCGTTTTACTGCGAGCCAATTAAGTATTGCAATCGGTAAATACCTGGATTTGGTTTGTTCTTTTGCCGATGAGATCCTGTTGTTGTGTCTGCTTCTTCTTTAACTTGCGTCGAAATATTACATTTCATGCGACAAAAAAATGAACGTCTTGCGCCAGGGCACATACTCGAAACTCCCGGTAGCAGGTCGGTTTTTACCGGTAACATGGCTGTTCAATAATGGCGTTGTGTATCACAATATACAATTAGAAGCATATAAAAGTATATAATTAAACGCTTACTTTTTGCATCTATTAAACGCTCGCGCGGACTCAAATCTGAAGAAGAAAGCTGTTCTTTCACTTTGGCGACGTCCTTCGGATGCAGAATGTCGAACATGCTTTGGCCCAAAAGGTCACTCTGCAATCAACTCGTACAAATCATGGTTCTGAGCCCGACGAGTATTAATTTATAGTTACGTATACCTGGGAGTAGTTTAAAACCTTGGATACTGACTCCGACACATAGAGAATACGTCCGCGATCACAACCGACCACAAAGAGGAAGCCATCTGCTGCCTAAACAACCGTTATAGGAACGTATGCATTAAACATTAGATTGGCTATAATTGAAAGTCGTACGGTATGACATAATGTTACAATATTATAATTGCTACGTAAGGCAATAAAAGTAACGGTACACTTAATAGAATTTCTTTCAAATGCCATCGTGCTGACCTGCAAAATCAAATGTTTCAACTCCTGGTCGGATAAAAATGACGGTTTATAATGTCCCTCGGTGTACGAGTTGACAGCTCCTCGGATGGTTTTCAGGTGTTGGACGGCCATTCGTAGCACAGTCAGCTTATCCAATTTTCGGGACATTGCATGGCACATCGGTACCATCGACGACAACTCCGTAATGTATGTGTTCATTTTGTCCCGGCGGCGTTTTTCAATTTCACTATGATTTTGTCTATTAAGTAACAATGAAAAACAATCATGAGCAACAGTAAACTTTCACGGTCGATTCCTGTGTTATTTACAAATACAGAATGGCGAGTTATTATTGATAGCTAACGGTTCACGTATGTGAAGGCGAGATCATGATTAAGTTGCAGAAAAAAAATCAACGCTACAATACCAATTAGACATGGCAAACTTGTACCATTTGCAAAACTATACTGTAATGAAGTAATAAAGTACTTATATTTCACATTAGTATTATACTGAGTGTCGTGATAATATAAACCCGCTCCTGCTCGTACGATCTACAATGACCTAGAAATATTTCATTGGATTTTGCGATATACAACATTCGCTCGATGCACTCGAGCAATTTCTTTACAACTCCTGTCCTTGACGTTGACTGCCGTGAAAATATGCAGGGCTTCTAAATCTATTACTTTATACATACTTATCTGTACGTATTACCGTAATATAAACTATTGCATAATATCACTGCCACCACTGCGTAACCATGAAATGTTTGAACTTATGATAAATACTTACTTTTTATTGTCATCAACACTCTTACTTGCTTTCATCTGGTTACTAGTTGCGCCATCATCGAAATCATTCGACTCGCTTTAAACAAAACAATCAGTTGAAATTGTTTTCCAACAAGGAAAGAACTTTCAGTGTTAGGAATTCATACAAATGTCCATCTTGGAAAATTATTGAAATGTTGCGCGAACGGGTTACGTTGGCTATAGTTTTGTGTTGATAATTACATCGGCGTTCGACAGCTTTGATCTGATCGCATAGGGCTTCCGTTTCTAAGATCACGCGCAATTACTCGTAATTGCCCGATTCAGTTTCAGAACTCCTTCCGCAATATGGACATACTTGATTGTTAGGTAACGCCGTTCGCATTGAGAGAACTTACTTGTAAGACGGTTTTCGTTTTCTGTTCGCCGACACGGGTGCACCTTCGAGACTTTGCACATCTGTGATCGTGCTTTCGATAGTGTCCAAATCCGGCGCATGAGCCTCGCTGTGATAGAGGCTGGATGAACATGGATGTCTAATAAGGAAATAATGTATTAGAGGTTAGGTTAATGCCGCTATCAATCGTCAGAGACGCGTTCAGAGGATGGGCGAGCTGTGGTGGAAAGCAACGCGTACTACTCACTCAACCATAGTGGATAACTCATAGTAGTTCGGCTGATAGTTGGTTTGATGCGGCTGGACATTCTGCACGCTGACAGGCTTTAACTCTTCAAGCGTCATGAAGTCACTGTGATCGTCGGCGGGCGCTTGCAGCAGTCGCGAGTACGGCAACTCTTGCACTGAGAAATTGCGTGCCACCATTGCCACCAGATGCTATCGTAGCGCAATCAACTGGTCGCTAATTCTCGAACACGATTAGTGGCCCACTCCCGCGTGCGCCAAGAGCGCGAGTACCTGTTGACCTTATCAGCACGACGCCGCGCGACGCTTTAATTCTTTCGCCGCCGGCGTCGGAGTCACCCTCGGCTGGTGGTGGAGTGCGGCGCGCATATTTGCCCCAATGCTGATTGGATAACGCAGTCACACTCCAACCAATTGACTGGCAAATCTATATGGTTCATGATAAGTTTCAGTCACCTTTTCCCAACATGGAAAAGACACGCTTGTCAATTGTATTTGCGCACATGCTTTGTATATTCGCGAAGCGGATTATACTCGCTGCACGCAAGAATAACCTCGTGCCACAGACAGTTCGTCCCGTTGTTCTCATATCATCTCCCTGGGGTAAATTCTCTAGACAATGTTACCTAATGACGCAATACGCAATCCCTCGAAATCATAACAATTATGGCAATTGCAGATTTAGACTCGCTGACATATTCAAAACAGTTGCGGCATGGTAGTGACAGCGAAAGCAGCGTTTATATGATATTAAATTGTATCGTATCGTATGCGATAAAGGAATTCAATCAATATTTTCATCCCCTTTTATGGTGCTTCAGCTTTTCTCCATTAAAAGTACAAATTAGCACCCGCTTTCTTTTTTGCCTGTCTCTGTCCGTGAATGGCTATAGTTTTGAGAAAAATTGCGTGATTGTGTAATTGTACGCCGACTCGTGTCGTCACTGGCAACGCTTCGTTAACGCCGGGATCGGGATGCTGCGACAAGTCGCCGGACCTTTTCCGACTGTCGCGTCGTCGGAGTGCCCAGGTGGACCGTTTGCAACAGCCTTTGTCAATTACAAATAAACCAAATCGACATCCTTGGGAGAATTATGAGCAGGCGAGAGGTTTTTTGTCGCACAAGACGCATCCCCAGGTGGCACTATCGGGTTACATTAATTTGCGCTCGTCTTTCCGCTTGGTGTGTGCTTGCGCTGAAGAGAAATCGAGACGTAGGTGATGCCAATCATCTGACGGGAATCATCGATTACGTAATAATTCCCAGTAGATGGCTGCCGATAAGAGAATCGATTGAATAGTTTAGAATAGAAAAGTATCATATTACACATCAAACAAACGAACTAAGCTAACTACAGTAATAAGTACATATTTGCTTTTATACGATTTTGTATCAAAAAAAGTCAAAAATCACAAGTAATCGTACTGTAAAAATACGATAATTGATTGTTTGGCATATTTATAATAGAATTGTTCTATCAGAGTTTTCAATAATATAAATTAAAAACTATCTTTGACTACAACTCTAAGAAGATATGCAACTGCGCAATGCACAATGTAAAAGCTTTTTATTGATCGGAACTCATTATTGTAAATTTAAAATAAATTCACAAACATTCTACTAATAAATACCATGCGTTATTGTGTTTGTGTTAAGTTCAACTAATAAGATAAATTGAAAATTAAAAGTTTGGCACACGAGGTTTGGATTTGGCACAAGAACAAGCATACTTTAGAGGCAACATTGCCACTACATAAAATTGTTGTTACAGTATGGCATGAACTTGGCCAGCAAGGAATGTTTAAAGATGTAATAAACAACTTTGAAATTTTAATTGGATTAGTAATTTTCATTTCATGAGTCATCAATGGGATGACCTTCAAAATTTTAACAAGTAATCATAAAGAAAGAATATAGAAAGAGGAAAACATTATTTATATTTCACCTACGCATTTTATGCCATTAAAGTTGCTGAATTTTTATGCCATCCCATTGATTTCGTATTCAATAACTAATACCCATCTAATCAAAATATAATTAAATGTCTCATAATATTGATTACCCCTGCAATGCGCAGTATTCGGATATAATAATATTTGAAACTGATAGCATTTTAAGAAGTGAATTTATATGGTATTGTCAACAAACAATTTCACTTTACCAAACAAGTAATATGTACATATTAAAAATGTTGCTTTCATCCTAAATTTATTCTCAGTAATTATAAAAAAACAGTGAATACCACTGATCCACTGCCCTGTTCTATTTCAATTGACCCACCAATGATTTTTCTCTTCAATTAAACTTATTTATGTATTTTCTTAGTTAATTGAATTTAAGCATTTATTTTTATTATCATAACAACTAAACAATTTGAAACATTTTATTGGAAATGATTTTTTTATTGGTATTTCTGATATTTTCGAAGAATTGATGTTGAAAAATAATCTAAATATAAATTTAACAAAATTTTAAAAAGTGGATGAATTTGCATTCTGAGTTCATATACCGAGATTTCAAGACTTCTATTAATGTGTGGTCAAAACTGTATAATAATTGCCGAATTTGTAATGAGGGAATAGCATGTATATTAGACTAAAGATTTTATATTATTGCGTGGCGATAAATTTCAATTTCAGTGCTTCGATTGCAAAACAAAAAAGAAGATATGAAAATGTAACAATGCCGTCTTTTGAAATTTGGCGCCCTGGGGCTGGTGACATTGTACCGCCTTTTATTATAGTCTTAATCGTCTTACTTAAATGAATTTCGTAAATATTGTACTGAATTACATTCTAACTTAAAATTTAGGCGCCCTCAAAAGTTGTGCGCCCTTGGGCTATAGCCCTATTAGC
>JAODFX010000011.1:69091-82653 GCA_027580035.1 Dorylogaster longipes | reverse complement strand
CACTTGCTGTGCTTTTTGGCGTTAGTTAACGTATACGCACACTTCAGCAAACTTTGACAGCTATTAGAAATCGTGAAATGGGAAATTTTCAAAATAGGCCTTATTAGGGCATAGGCCTTATTTGGGTCGCTTACCTTATAAGAAATTGCTTTTTACACCAAAATGACTCAATTTAAAATAATTTGGACCATATTTTGGCTTCTACGGACCACTGGTTGGGAACCAATGCTTTAGAGGGAACATTGCCTACATGTATTTTCATAAAATAAAGTAAACAACTATATTCGAGGCGGAAATTTAAAGTAACATTGATAAAAATATAAAATGAAGATAAGTGAAATGATGGCCATAGTAAAAATGCAAACAACATTTACGACAAACCAGCGAAACGAAAGGCAAGGTCTTGTTTGCTGCTGCTGCTGCTGCTGCTGTTGTGTTGTTCGTTCAGTTTGCTGAATGAGCATCGCGGCACGTGTTAACAGCAAGCCGGCGTCGCGAGAGAGGAGCAAGCAGAAAGGATTGTCTCACGCTGCGCACGAAAAAGAAAATCCACGCGATGGCGGAAAGCAAAAGCGAATGAGAAGTGGAGGAGAACCTGCGAGAGAGGAGGCCACAACGGCTCCGTATGGGATGAGCTCGAGACAACACTACATACGTCGCACCGAAGAAGAAGAAAAATAATAATCATGTGTCGCATTCACATTCCCAGCCGTTTACTCTCTCATCAGCCAGAAGAGCACACACACGTTGCTTGCCCACTGCGGCAATTCGAGTCTGTGAGTGTTTCGCGCTCGGCTTTTATTTTATTGTCGATTCGTCGAAATGTAACATTAAACGCTTTCCGACGAGGTTGCACATCGTATTGTGGCGCGGTGGTTTGCATGCGCATACATGTGTGTGTGCGTTGCGAAGTTGAGAAGAAGAAGAAGAAGGAGTTGAACGAGTGTGTGGGGAAACAAGTAAAAACGCTGGAAATATTGTGAACTCTCTGAATGCAGCCATCGCGCGTCTTGGCGCATCATTGAGGAGTGTTTTTATATTGTTGCTTATTGCCATTTATTGTTGGTTTCCAACCGACTCGCGACTGACAGACTGATGAATCATGAGCGTCGCATTACAAAGACGTTGCTTTTAATCAAGCGTGTGCGTCTTGTCTGCAACGGACACAAAAAGTGAAGAGAATGCATGTTTACTATTTTGTTATTTGGGCTTCACAACTAACGAGATCATATTAATCCAGGCCAGAGGGAAGAATGGAAAATTGTACAATACAAATTTGAAAAAGTATTTAGAGCATTTATTCGCTGACTTGGAATATTTTTACTGTTGACTATGAATATGTATGACATGCTATCTCCGGAAGTTGCCTAGTTCATTGACAACTTGAAGGTAAAACGAATGCAGTGTGTGCGATACGCAGAACATAAGTAAATAACTTTCTGTAAAAAATGCGTGATCGACGTTTGGTGTCGACTGCCTCTTTGTACTGACTCATTTCCAGCCCAAGCATGTACATACAATGTTAATAAGAAGATACCTTGCCTGAATACATATGAATGTATTGTTAATTTGTATTTGAAAGACAGATTATTTGTCATTTTCATTAATGCTCAACTTGGAAAATGTCCCAACACTTTTGCAATACAAACGATGTGCACACTAATTGAATTCTTTCTCTTTTTTTGTTGCAGGTAAGCATTGCAGTTTGTCATGCCTTCCAACTTAGTAAGTTACGTGGTAGTTTGAAATATTTAAACGCAAAGATTGACTAGTTTGTTGTTTTGATATGGTGAGGCGTGAAAAATAAATCATTATCATGGCATTGTTGAAGTGGTCGTTTATTGTTTTAACATGCTTAGTTCGCATGGTTCCGCCCCATCAAGGTTCGTGCATATGGCTTGGATATTATTATGGTTCTGGGAATGTTTCATGAGCGCATACTTTTTAACTGCCCAAATGATAATCTTCGTGTAGTCTTGTTCTCTTGCTCAATATGCACCGCTTAATATTTTTAAGTAGAACGTACTTGCTCTGCCCTCTTCAAGGATTCTGAACTTACTCTTTGTGGTGTTCAGCTACCATGACAACAACTTCTCGAAGCTTATCTGTAGGCAAAGCGTGAAAAATGATGTATAGATCAGAGGCGCCCAACATTTTAGCCGTATGTACGTCTTTATACTTAGCTACTGACTAAAGGAATAATTTAACATTTACTTTTACTATTGCATTTCGTATTGGAAGTTCATTCATCTTTCAAATTTCATATTTTGAAGTACTTGTTGTTTTTGTGTAGAGGCTAATTGCATTATGGCCGGCACTCCCTTTCCAAGCAATTTTCCGTTGAATGCTGGCCTCTCCGTTGTGTATAGCGCGCTTATATTCGAGGGTAACGAACCTCATTAAACATTCACGTGTAATCAAAGAGTGTCTGACGTAGTGTGCGATGATGTAGGGTTTGGGATCTCGTGCAATGTAACAAGGACGCGCGCCCGATAGTGGGTACCCATTCCTTATCGCAGTGTGAGCTCGATACAAAATTAGTTTGCATAAACATAAGGTAGACGTTATGCAAATGTTTAATTGTAAACGTTAGAAGTATTTCAATGCTCACATAATAATATATTATGTGGTTGTTTCTGGAACATCTTAAGAAACCAAGAAATAGTTTAATGTTGTTATTATTGGAAACATATACAAAATGTAGAAATGAGCTTTCTATGTAATAAAGATTACACAATACCTTTCAACCTTTGGGTCAAATTAGGGGATGCCACATAGGAAAAAAAGCTGGTTGCTTTTGGGCAACGGAATTTTGAATTGCATCTGAAAGAAATTTAGAAGCTGAATAGCACCATTAGTTATATACTTGGCATCTATAGATGCCTTTGAGGGATGTTTAATCTCGCAACACCGTAGGTACATTTATCTTATAAGGTGATGCTTGAATGGTAAAAGAATTCTGCAAGATGGATCGATGTACAAGGCGACACTTTAGCTTCTTTCAAATCTTGTGTTTGCTTACTGGTTGAAATGCTTTTCAGGTATTCAAATGCCAAACGAAGAATGTATCCACGAATATGTTGCTCGGCTCTCATGAAGCAGGGTCCCTCCTTCAAACCCTACAAAGCATTTTCAACCAGTAAGCTGCGCAAAACGGATTTCGTCCCAGTTTGCAATCTTTTTGTTCGGTTCAGCCACAGTACGAACGAATGCATTGAAAGAGATTCCCAATATGAATCTACATTTACGAAGTTGATAACATTGCACTTTCAATAATCGAAGACCGCAATGCAAGAGCATGTTTGCAATCGACCTATGCCTCAGCAGAGTTAGCGCACCTGGCGTTGGAAAGTGCTTTTGAGTTCATATCAATGACAGCTTCCATGGAATTTGACTTTCCAATTTAATGTTCCACAGTGACTTCCTCTTTGACAATGTAACTGTATGCAATGCATAAGTAATGCGAAGTTTATTCGTTGCGTATACTTGCAATGAAATGATTCTCACACATATAACGAGGTATCCCACGTTTATGCAAAGGACCTCTGTTTTCATAAATCAATGTTCATGCTGCTCTCTGTCTGCGGAAAATGTACATTTCTTACTTGCATTTATATTCAGGCAATGCTCAAATGCACTTGATTTCGTGGAAGGCATCGTGAAGAATGCAAAATCAAATCTGCATTATTATGCTAAGATATATTACTGCGACGCGCCAACAATGAGTGAATCAATATTTTCCGAGGTTAAACAAAATTATTGTCGCCTTCAATTTGAGTTTTTGGCCTTCATTGCCTTCATGCAATGTGTTTTAACGTCACGCGAAATTTTCAAATCTATTATCCATGAAACACAACAATATTTAAGTCAATATTTTACTACTAACAGTTTCAGGTTTGAATAATAAATGATGTTATTTGGAGGTACATTAGAATTAGCTGCTAGTACTTTCGTCTAAGAGTATGAGCTGGATGTTAGTCAAGAAAGCGATTGAAGAATTTTTATTTTGACTGACTCGGTGCTTTAGAACAACCTTAAGACAATGAGATTAGAAACACGAAATGCAATTTTCGGCGGTTTAGATTCACATCGAGGTCACAAGTCACAAAGTGGTGTTCTACGTGATATTGTTTGAAGCTAAATCATGCTTGAAACAATTGAAGACTGCCAGTTGAGAACTACGCGAAACAAAGAATGTGATGATAGTAAATAAGGAGGAACTGGCGTAATAAAATCTACATTTTAGCCAGTGTTGTGCAGTTGGGCGCGTCCTGCTCATCGTTTCCTTGGTAACGCCGACCTCCTCGTAGAAGCGCAGTGTATAGTGGTTGAAGAGGCGGGAAGGGGAACTAGGATAGTATACCATTACACTCGCATAATGCTGTGCTTGCTTCCTCCTGCAAGCACCGTGCTGCCACACAATTCATCCACTCTCCTTGGTAGTAAGTACTAGCATAATGTGTGTCCACTATGGGGCCACATTGCAATGTCACCTGCAGCTTGGTCCTATGGACATGGATCAGAAAACATTTAACGTTAACGCAATTTTAGACATCCATTCCACTCCTCCCCCCTTCCCCTATCCTGGCAACGCCCATGTAGTACACCTAGCAGAATGCAACCAAGTGTGTTCAGAAATTAGACGTGAAGCTTCGTGTTGCACACTGCTACTCCAAGTTGCGAATTGTTCTGTGGTGTTGTTGCACTGCTCTAGCTAGGTCACAGGGGACATGAACGTATGAGTTAATACAGTGCAGATATCAAATTGCTTGTCTCTAGCCTATCTGGGAGCAATGGCGTACAGTATTCTATAACTCGGATGTGTGGGGGAGGAGAGTAGGGAGAGCGGGAAATGCGCGCTGTATAGACATCTGGCGCGTCCTGTGCAAATGTGGTTCAGAGGGGATGAACGCGTGCTGCTGCCGAGCGACGAACGAGCAGGGCAAACGAGGAAAGCGGCAGGCAACGAAGGACAACGACCTCGTGCACACTGACGCGAAAGCACCCTGTTTCCCTGTAGATGTGCGGTGCGGAAAATTCAAGAAAATCGTTATATGCGCTTCGCCCAGCACACAAACCTCTCGGCTTCTGCGGTACACAGCAAATTGTAACACAGTGTCCTTTTCCTACATTTCTAACTCCGGCCTGTTTAACCATATAACACTGAACAAGTGAACTGAAAACATAGTTTTTAATTTTTTTTACTTGCCCTTTTTCTTCTGCGTTTTGGTTACTGGGGATATCAATGGAATACCGTTGTTTTTAACTTTCCGTTTAGCTTAATGCCGCATTGAATCTCCTCTAACTCATTATCTTTTTGCAGTTTTGCGGAATCGTCAGTTTTCCTGCATCCTCCGGTTTTTACTGCTTCTGCCCATCCTTCGGGTTTAAGTTTCTTGTAGTAGTGCCCTACTTTCTTTTATTCTGGCCATATAGTTACCACTCTCGTGCATGTATATGGAAGCATAAATTCAAGCGAGCCGAAATTTTAAAATTTCATTTCAAGTGATGGCGAGGCAAGTAAAATGTTGCTGCTTTTAAGTAGCTAATCATAAGCTTAAATATACAGTTCGGTTTATTTGTGTTTAATTAAAAACTAGGATTTCTTTACAAAACTTGTTAGTTCTAAGAGATATAAATCTCTAAACGTTTCTAGTGAGGCTTTGTAACACACTTTACGGGTGTTTCTGCTCAATGATCATTTTAATAATGCGTATATGTTAGAAATTGCATCACTTGTGATCTGCGGTTGCTCGTATGCAACTGTTTCACTTGTAAGAAATATGCCTCATACAACACTCGTTATGTAATGCACTATTATATTACAATGAGTATACTGTCGTGTGTATATTTAAAGACGCGGTTTGGATTTGCATTCGTGCACCTTTTGACGATGACACGAATACTTGGGACGCCTAACTTTGTTCTCGTGGGTTGTCGGCCGATCCAAGTCGGACGACGCCGACGGGGTCTTATGTAGTAATTTGTGTAAGTCGTCGTGGAACTGTGCAGTCCGATTGCACCGCGCGCAAGCTTCCGGGCTCTATTTTAATCGCATTGATGCCACTACGCACGCACACGGGAGCAGAAGCCATTAGTCGAAATATCAGTATAAATTTGACCTGCTACTACGAGTGGATAGTTAGTCGCCAGCTAGCAGTAAACGCAAAGTATGTTGTATGACGTGTAATTGGAAATACGAAATGAATTAACGGTTTCGACTTAACTCTTGGAAAATTATACAATATTGCTAATACACTCAATACAGTTTAACTTCACCATCGACGATTGCTGAAAAGATGACCCAATGACTACTTTCTTGTCAGAATTTTATCAAAGCGAAAACTGGTCATGGTAGGGGATCGCCCATATCAATGAAGGTCACCCTTTATTTAATTTTAAGATCGAAAATAAAATGTTTCGTCCTTACCCGATATCTCGATTTTTCGAGTTATTTGACCTCAAAGTTAAACATTTTTCATTATTCCAAGAAGTTTGCTGGCTAAAAAGGCTTAAGTTTACTTAAGAGTAGTTATGAAGTGGAAAAATTGTACGAAGCAGTGGTTAATATTGAGTTCAGTCAAGTGAGGGAACGGTAGAAGAAGGTAACTGATATGTAAGTATCACGGAGTCTATTTAAATTAACGGGTTTAAAATTAAACGAATATGCGCCCAGCGCTCGTCGCGCCTTGTCGAGAGTCACGCGCTGGTGTGCGTTTAGTGGGCCCACAACACTTAGCGCTGTGCTCGCACACTCCGACACATTGAGCAGCAAGAGATGCGAACATGATGTCTATTATTATGTGGTGGCATTTACCCGCCACGCGGATATTTCGAGACACTCTAGACGAAGACGCTCCCCGAGACCGTTGACTGTTGTGACCAATGTGACTATGCGCAGCGAGCAGCAGCGACACAACGCGCACGCGCTAACATAAGTCGGCTTGCTCCTCTCGCATTGATGCAAGCGTTCATTGCTCGCCGCCTCCAACTATTTTGACCAGAGTTTTTATTTCGCTTGCTCGGCTGCGAGCACCGGGGCACTATGCGTTTTTTTCTCCTGCTCGTACTTTAGACACGACGATGTCGCCTGGAGCGCAGCCAGCTCGTTGACATTTCCGAAGCGCGCTGCGGGAAGGCGCGGGTGCATTCCCTGCAGAGTGCCTTGCCTGCCTGCCTTTCCAGTTCCAATTTTCCATTTCCTCGCATTCAGACTCGAGTCTTTTCTTTTGCACTCGTTATAATACCAGTCCTTCGTCGAAATTGTAATTGGGGTTGACTGACATGAATGATGGGCATTGCCATTTTGAATTTGCATTCACATTTAAATGCTTAACAGAGATTACCTACAATTATTAGATATCCAGAGAGATTAATCTGCAGTTTTTCTCTCTTAATGCTTGGATGAGTTTTTTCCAAGGGTAAGGTAAATGTCGCAGTATTCGTCATTTTGCTGGAAAATCTCATAAATTAAGCATCCAGTTGCAAATTACAGTTCTATTCAATTTCTATACTGTCTGTGGACATCTCACAGAACTACTTCTAAAATTTTTTTTTTACACCCAATAATATTTGTGATGCAAACAGTGATTTCATATGCCGGTGATCTAAACTGCTTTCGATAGTGCCAGTGATTCGTAATCGTTATTGGTTATAACAAAAGAAGAGGTAAAGAATTGCAATGATTCGTTTTTAACAGCTGCAAAATTTTTACAACATTGAATAGAAACAAAGATGTCAGTAACAATATGTTCACTAGTAGTGAATATGAATTAAGTTGTGACTCATCTAAATTTAAGTACAAAGGAAAGACATTTAGGAAACTTGAAAGTAGAAAACAAGAATAGAACACCTCAAACTACTGATGATATTGAAGAGAAAATAGGCAAAACAAGTCGAGGTTTTAGGAAAGAAGAAAGAGAAGAAAATAATTTGGAATTTTGACTAATTTACAGGTATTCACAGGATGAAAAGCGAAAAATGGCAAATGACTTTGATAAGTAATTGAGGTGTTGAGGTCACGGATATGTAACCATAACATACGCGTAAATGGTTAGTTCCTTTGTAATATATTTTTATTAAACTGAATTAACATGTCTGCATCTCAATCTATGTGCGATATACATAAAGAGCAAGAGGGAGAGGAAAATGCACTGCAACGCTTCGTTTATAATTAACAATTACAATTACGCTTGCCATACATGCGCATGTTAATAGTAATAGACTAGGCTGATGAGCGTCGCGATCAGGAAATAGAGCGCGTCCTGTGCTATGTGGTTGAAGTTGTGTCCCATCACATGTGATGCGTTCACTTTGCATTCTGCAAGCTGTGAATTGGTTCACTTCGCGAGTTCAGGGCCCAACTTGCAACGAAAGCATCCGGAGATGGTGGTGTGTGGAGAGTGTCTTATTGATGCACGTTGCTCAGATGTGAGAATTGCTTGGGAATGAATGAAGTTATAAATTCACCTGCACTTTATGCACACGCACGCAAATTGTGTGCGTGCGTGCGCACGTTGCATGTAATCTGCGATAAGCAATAAGGATAGCGCGCGAAGGTGACGCGCAATTTGCATCTCTCTGGTGTTTGGGTTCTTGCGCGCAGCGACATTCAGATTTGTGGCTTAGGCTTCAAGCGTGCGCATGTTGCGAGCGGATGGAAGAAGAAGTCATGCAAAGAATGCGCCTATTTAGACGAACGCAATGTGGTGAGGAGACTGGCTGGCTATGACGACGACGTCGGTTTAAATATAGACGTGGACTCTCCCGGAGTTCGGCGTTGACCTCCGCCAAGAGTCGCGCGACGATGATCGTGGAGATGAGCGGCGATAAAGATGCGCGCATCCTCCTCGCGTCTCGGCCAATGCTTGGATCTAAGAATAAAATAGGTTTAGCTCGATTCTGTCTTGGCCCATCGTCATCTATCCTCTGATTCTTTAAGGTTCTTTAAGGTTCAAGTACCAAGTCAGTCTAAATCAAAATTCTTCAATCGCTTTCTTGACTAACGTCCAGCTAAACTTTGTACAACAACACCTGTCAATCAAGATTATAAAGTTTATTTCAGAAAACGCTTATTTTTGCATTAAATAATAGAGCTAGCAATTTCTGCTCTTGTATTTTCGTCTTAAAAAAAGTCTTCATATCTGTATAGGAATAATTATTCGGATAGACGGTTAGTATCCGGTTATCTCGAAAAATTTTGGCACAGATATGCGGATGGCAAGAATGCTCTATTAGGCACTATTCTCGAAAAATACGTTCTGGATCGTTTCAAAATTTCACCACGTTTTTCAGACCACATTTTTCGAAGATCTTCTAAATTTTCGTAAGAACAACCCTAAGAACATTAGGCTGAGATTGCAATCGAATGGAGTGGTGAAGATGTTCACCACCTTGAAATGCGCACAAAGTCCAATTTGCGCGTGCATTGCTTACTTTTGTGCGCACTTTTTGCATACCGAACGAATGCGAAATGAAACGCGCAACGTACAAAGAACGTAACCATGGTGAATTGTACAAATGAAACCTGTCCTCTTCGGCCGGCGTCGGCTATAGAGCAAAAGCATGCATACCGTCTCGCGAGAACAGAAGATCCGAACGCGCCGCGCGAGATGGTGTGAGTATGAAGAGTGGTCTATAATAAATCCCGACCTTACCTGCTTTCTGGTCTCGTTGGTTGGTCGGTCGGTCGGTCGGTCGCGGCGGGTTTCGGGCTTCGTCTGGTGGGTCCGGCGTGCGTTCTCTCGTCGGTCGGTCGGTCGCTCAATTCCTCGTATGCTTGCTGGCTTGCTTCATGCTCGATTCTTGAGAACCGCGCGCCGCCGAGAGACGCAGCCGTCGCGCACCAAGGTTATTGTAATAATGTAAAAGCGAGTGCACTTGATAATTCAATGTCTCCGACTCACCGGCACGCGCATAATAGCATTTAATGCTCCTTTTGTCCTTCGGCTGCTCCTGGTTCCCAGCAATGAACCAAATGAACACATTGGGTGCGCTGCCATGCCATCTTTGATGGAAGCGAGAGATCGCTTTTCGATAGTTGTTCGGATGTGTGAACGAGGATGCTGGAGAGTGCGCGTGTGTGAGATGCATATTCGCACGCAGTCAGCGCCCGCATACAAGGTGAATGCTGAGTTGACCTGCCACGAACAGGTTGAAGGGCGGCGAATGCGCTTTTATACATCGCACACAGTTGCATGCTTCCTTCCACTTCGAGCTGTTAATTGGGCAGAGCATAATAAAGCTGTGGTCTCAATTAGTGTTGCCCAAATCCAAGACCAAGACGAGACTTAGCTAGTCTTGGTCCTTGCGTGTATATACCTGGTCTCGTCTTGCTCTTGTTCTGTCGCAAAAGTCTTGAAATTGCTCCTTCGTCATTTATAACTCACTATGCACGTTAGTTTAGATTTTAGAATAACATAACAGAGTTGGTGCAATTTGAGTTATAAATTACAAATCCTCTTATTGTATTGATTAATGACATTTCACGAAGAATAAGAAATTATTAAAATTACTAGATAGTTTATATAGTAACCATCTGGTTGATTCATTTGAAATGTTTCTTAACTTGTAAACTTGTCACTCTGAGCACATCAGCTCAATTGGAATTGAACGATATTGCTAATCGCAGTAAAAACGTTTTTATTGCAGACACCAAAATCGCGCACAAAAAAAGATAAATTCAAACATCGACCGTTTAATAGATTATATCGCATAACGTAAACAACACACTAGCGTCTAGTGTGAGACGCAAGAATCTTGCTGGTGAAGTTTTGCTCTTGCTAAAGTCTTGCGGGATCAGTCTTGGGCATGGTCTTGCAACAATTAAGCGGTTTTAATCTTGATCTTGCAAAATTGCTAGATCGAGACCGTGTTCGGGCAGTCTCAAGGCCTAAAGGTACTTATTATATGGGTGTCAGTTGATGCCTAAAATCAAGTTCGGGAATGATTTGATAGTTTAGATTCAAATATTGACGTCTAACCAGTCAAACTTTACCAAAACCGCATTTCGAGCGTCAACTGACGCCATGAAAAAAGCACCTTGAGGCGCAAATAAATTTAGAGGTCTTTAAGGTTTGACATTTTGGCTGATTTCGCCTAAAGCCGGTTCCAGGCAATATGGCCAACGTGAACCAATGTTTACAAATTGGTAGGTGGACGCATCGTGTGTATGTAAATCGCTTGGCCAACTATGGCCAACGTTGGTGTTTGCCCATGTTCGGCTATTTACGAATGTTGAAAGTAGTTGGCCATATCGTGTGCTAGTACGACGGATCAAAAATATACAATTTGAGGCCAACATATATTTGCCAACATTCGTTAGGGTCGTCTGAAGCCGGCTTTATAGTAACAACTATGGTTTTTCTTTAATAATTTTGAGGCCCTTCTGATTTCGAGACCTTAGGAGCAACACTCGCAGTCTACAAACATCAGTATTGCGACGATCCGATGATTTGAAATACGGAATTTGTATTTCAGAATTTCCTGTTTGCTGGCAGCACGCTTCGCGAGGAACAAGGCCCGATTTAGGGCAACAGTAGTCTCAATCGAGTTTTCTCTATTTTGCAGGTTGCAAGATCAAAGCGCTGCGTGCGAAGACGAACACGTACATCAAGACGCCGGTGCGCGGCGAGGAGCCGGTGTTCGTCGTCACCGGGCGCAAGGAGGACGTCGCGAAGGCGAAACGCGAGATCCTCTCCGCCGCCGAGCACTTCTCGCAGATTCGCGCGTCGCGCAAAAACAACCTCGCCGGCCTCGGCTCGGGCACGAGCACCCCGCCCGGCCCGCCGGCCAACATTCCCGGCCACATAACGATCCAAGTGCGCGTGCCGTACCGCGTCGTCGGGCTGGTGGTCGGCCCCAAGGGCGCCACGATCAAGCGCATCCAGCACCAGACGCACACGTACATCGTGACGCCGAGCCGCGACAAGGAGCCCGTCTTCGAGGTGACCGGCCTGCCCGAGAGCGTCGACACCGCGCGCCGCGAGATCGAGGCGCACATCGCGATGCGCACCGGCAACGGGGCCTCCATCAACGGCACCGGCATTGCGCCCCTGGGTGGTGGAGGCGGTGGCGCCGGCGGCGGTGCCATCGACGACGCGAACGAGATCCTCACGAACCTCTACAAGAACGGCTTCACCTCGCTCTTCAACTACATGGAGCCGCAGGCGGACGCCTTCCCCAACATGACCTCGTCGACGGGCAGCACGGGCGCCTTCTCCAGCTCCGGCTCGTGCTCGTCGTCATCATCGAGCTCGGGTGGGCGCGGTGACCTGGGCGCGATCTGGAGTTCGAATGAGCGTGATGAGGGCCTAGGCGACTCGCCCAGCTTCGACTCTTCGACGGCGCTGAGCAGCATCTGGTCGTACCCCAACCCGGCCGCCTCCTCCGGCTCGACGGCGCCGTCGCGCCCCTCGCCGGCAAACAGCACCAGCCCCGCCGACTCGCTGCTCAGCTCCGCCAAGTGCTTGGTCTGCAGCGAGGGTAAAGTCACGCACGCGCTCGTCCCCTGCGGGCACAACTTCTTCTGCATGGAGTGCGCCAACCGGGTGTGCGAAGGCAGCGAGGCGCAGTGCCCGTTCTGCTCGCTGCCCGCACACCAGGCGATCCGCATCTACTCGCCGAACCCGTAAATCGCATACAATCGACTGCTGAGCGCCTCGACCCCACACCCACCACCACCCCCCAACCCAAACCACCAGATCGATCTCGTTCAAGGAATACTCCGAACACATTACTTCATTATAAGTACTCGCACTCTACTTGAAAGCGCTCCGAACCCTACCTATCGCGACACTTTCATCCGGGCAGCCACGAGGAAAATCGACATTCCGATCACGCATGCTCCACACAACGAAACTTATGAAAAATATGAGCGTATAATATATTTGAATATTTAATTATTTTTGTTATTTGTTTATTTATGGTTTGTTGATATCTATATTCGTAACTAGATATTAAAATTGCGTGAGCGGCATTTCGATTTTCGCTCGGACTTTGCTATGGTGTGAAGGCGCCGGGCGCCATCCGGAAACTCAGTCATATATATTGCCAGTGACGTACACGTACACACACAACTCATGCTTTGAGGAAATGGAGTTGACTGCGGGAGATGGATATAAATATTTGATATTTTCTTATGTATTCTTATGATCACACATTTTTATAGTATTAGAGTCTTTATTAAACAAGAAAAAGGATCGGAAGAAAAAATCAAATAACGTCGGTATAACTATATTATATATTTTTTGTTTGTTTACATATTGATAATTAGAAGAATTTGATAATTTTATATTAATGCCAGAAACCATGGAAAAAATCAAAGCACGCCAACGCGACGTGGCGCGCTGTGCATTTAAACCAGTGCTCTCTAATCTCAAGTTGTAAAGGGAAAAACGCACGCATACACACACACACATGCACACACTCACATATACACACACATATGACACGTTTAGTTTTTGTTTTAATTTTGCCGTTTGTTTTTCGGGCGCTCGAAGCGAATAATAATAATAATAATATTTACAAGACAAAAAAGACAAAGCAACCTTTTTAAACTTTAA
>JAODFX010000011.1:49103-59391 GCA_027580035.1 Dorylogaster longipes | reverse complement strand
GCACGGGCGTTCCTGCTGCCACTTGGCACTGTACATGACTGCAAAATACGTATGCACGATTAGCCGACGCTTGCTTCCTGGCAACAATGCTACCTGCGCCCCACCGGTGTGTCCCGAGTTGGTCAGTTTGACGCGCTTCGGTTCCAAATCCATGTGGTGCCACTCCAGCTTGGGCAAAGCGAGCGCGGTCGTTCGCGAAATGTTTACATCGATCGGCGATTCTAGAACTTCGGAGTCGTGAATCAACGCGTAGACTTTCTGGATCCCCTCGCATTGGCGTACATCGTCGACACTCCCATCCTTCAGGTTGTTCATCTTGTGGAATTCGCAGAATTACAGAAATTTTGCTTCGTCAACGGTCTACGGCAAATATAGACCTTATCACATCCTATTTATCTAACTATTTGGCATAGTTGTCAAATGATGTTGACTGTTGATTGTATCGTTTGGACAACTTTCAAAAGGACACAGTCGAAGGTAATCAAACATCAAGCGTTGATCATCACTGGATTTATAAACGGTAAAATTTCTTAAATAACATTGAAACAATCAATTATCTATTACTGATTATATACAAAGTGTACATTTAAAAATAACTATATATGTATTTACGACATGAAATATCAAGAGCACTTAAGTTTCCCTTTCTTAAACTTATTCTTTTTTGTTTTCTCCCTTTTTTCCCCTGGCGCTTCCTATTTTTCGATTGAGCAGCCCAATCCATACGCTCGCAATATACACACGCGTTCATTAATAATCTTTTATACAAAGTAACAACACGTAGTAGTAATTTTGGTACAATTGGTAATCATTTGTGTTCACACTGTCGCATAGTTTTGTATGTCAATATTTACAGTACATAGCATTTTGTTCGGTTAGGTTTTTCTTTATTTAGGTATTTTAGGTTTATTTACTTAAGTCATTAGATTTATCCGGGACTAAATATAGTTACATGTAGTTTTTTTAGCGTCGACATTATTATTTTTTTGTTTCTGTGCGGTCGTCGCTCTCGCGTGCTCGTTTTGGTTCCTTACAATACTACAAAGACAGACAGATAGACAAGACGACAATTGCGGCGGATCAACGAGGGGTGAGATTGAGAGCGAATTCGGGACTGCAGGGAGTGGGCAAAGTGGTCGCGTGCTCACACGGTTATGCCATATGTACATTCAGCAATGCCATCTGGACGCACCCTCAAACAAGTATTTTCATATTACACAGTAGCGGTGAGAGTAGCGAATGGGTGCTACTAACATGTCGCGCGTTCGGCGTCTGCCTTGTGGATCAGTTTGCGCTCCTCGGTGCTGTCCGTGTCGTCGTCTGAAGAGTCGCCATCGCTCACCACCATGTTGTAGTTGCACGTGACTTTCGGTTTCTTGATGGACACTCGGCTGTAACCCGCTTGGCCGGCATGCGTACTCTGTCTCTGCAAAATAATGAATATCGTCGAGAAGAGGATGATGATGCATAGGCAGGCGACAATGGCCAAAGCGGTGATGAAGTTGAACGGATTGACGAGTTGCACGGTGGGCACCGGCTGCGGTGCCACCAGGTATGCCTCCACGTTGATGCGTCGCTTGTCTGCTAGGTTCTTGCAGCCTAAAAGCATTCTCGATTAGCTCTGAAAGCGACACACGCAAAGACATCTCCAACGTACCGGGACAATTCCTACACGAGTAGTGGCATTTCTGGCAGCCGTAGTCCGTCTTGTAGAAGCCCACGGGGCAGTCGGGACGGCATTCACCAGCAGCAAACTGCCACTGCGGCGGGCACGTGACACACTGGTCGTGGCCGGGGCCACTGCACGTGTCGCAGCTCATATGGCAGCGCGCGCACACGCCTCGATCGCTGTAGAAGCTGGACGCGCACGTGGACCTGCACTCGCCGCTCTGCAGCTGCAAGGCACAAACGAAGATGATGGCGTGGCGTTCGCAGCGGCGTTCACTCACTCACCTGGAGGCCGACGACGCACTTGGTGCAGTTCGACTTGGCCGAGCACTCGCTGCACGTGTGCACGCACGGCACGCACATCTTGTTGTTGCGATCCGGAAAGCGGCCCTTGGTGCACTCGGCGACGCAGCGCGTCTCCTGCAGGATGAGCGGGTGCGTGCACGAGAGGCACGCGTGCTCCGTGGGCCCGTCGCACGTGCCGCACGTCGAGTGGCACTGCTTGCAGAGGATGCCGTCCGGGTATTGATCCGTGTCGCAGTGGTCGCTGCCGTGCGGCACGCATCGGCCCTTGCTGTTGACGTGCCAGTCGTCCAGGCAGGAAATGCACGTTGTCTGATTGCACTCGGAGCAGCCGGGCGGACACTCGATGCACTCGCGGTAGCGGCCGTCGGCGTAGTGATGCGCCGGGCAGTCTCGCACGCAGCGACCTTCGTTCCAGTAGTGTCCGCCCGATGTGCACGAGATGCACTGCGAGCTGTTTGACCCCGAGCACGTCTCGCACGTTTCGTGGCAGGGCAAGCACCTTGGGAAACAAAGCATAGGATGGCTTGTGCAACCACCAGCGCCAGCGCAACGCAGACAAGACACCTACGAGTAATCGTCGGTTTCGTACGTGTTCGCCGGACAGGCCGCTAGGCACTTGTTGTGGTAGAGCAGCAGGTGATGGTCACAGCTGGTGCAGTGGTCTGGCCGATCCTGGCAGCTTGCGCAGTTCGGCTGGCAGGGCGTGCACGTCTTGTCGGCGAAGTCTGCGCAGTCAACGCATTAGTCTGAGAATCGAGGAGAGGAGAGTTGGTGGGCACGTCACCTTCGAAGTAGCCCTCCGGGCATTGCTGCATGCAGATGTCGAGGTCCACGACGCGCACGTGGCCTGGCGAGCAGGTCATGCAGTTGTTTGGGCCGGGGCCGGTGCAAGTGTCGCAGGACTCATGACATGGCTGGCACATGCCCTGCGCGTCTGCGTAGCTGCGTGGCGGGCATGAGCTGACGCACGTGCTGGAATGACAACAAAGTTGATGAGCGTCACAAAGCGTCACGTCTGCTTACTTGTCCATGCGTTTGGTGCGGCAGGCGATGCATTTCGCGGGCCCTTTGCCGAAGCATCCCTGCTCGTCGCACTGCTCGTCGCAGTCCTCTTTCGTCTCCTCGTCGGGCGCGTCGATGCGGTTGTCGTCGCGAATGATCGTCTTGCGGCCGTCGAGCGAGCTGATTGCCTGCTCCGGATCGGAGCCGGCGAACGTGTACAGGTTGTGGTAGTTGTTGAAGTCCTTGAAGATCTGCGAGTTGAAGAAGGTGTCTGTGACGGCCGAGGAGGGGTCGGCGGTGGCGGCATCCGCCTCGGTGGGGAATGCCGAGCGCCACGGTAGCGAGGCGCCACCGCCGGGCCGCAGCTGGATGGGGTTATTCTCCGTGCCGTAAAAGATGAGCTGCCACTTCTTGAGCACACCCGGCTGGTTGACGTGCCGATTGCCAGCGTTGATCACCTGCAGCGTCCACCGGCCCTCGGCCTTCTCGCCCCAGAAGTGCACGCTGAGAAAGGGCCAGTCGTCGAAGTTGGCGTTGACGACGTCGCGCGGCCGCTCGAAGAGCAGCGTCGACGTCGTGCCCATCGGCGAGGTGAGCAGGATGCGCAGGTTGCCGCGCGGGTAGAAGCGCAGCGAGATCTTGCACTGCACGTGCTCGAGGAAGCGCACGACGTTCAGCGTGCCAGCGCACGCGTTCACATCCATATGCTGCGTGAGCGCAAACTTGAGCGTCGCGTCAATCGGCCGGTCCTCAACGAACTCGGGCGACTTGCAGATGTGCTGCGGCTGCACCGTCGTCCAGCGTTCGGCGAGCGCAACGAGCGCGCCGGCGTCCATCAGGCCGTAGCCGAACTTGTGCGAGAACTTGCGCTTGACGCCGTTGAGCATCCAGCCGGCCTCCTTCTCGAGGGGGCCGGCGCGCGACGTCAGCACGACGAGGTACTGCATGTCGCGCCACGTCAGCTGGCGGTTCGCCTCGAGCGCGAGCGCGCAGATGCCGGCGGCGAGCGGCGCCGACGCCGACGTGCCCGTGTGCTCCACCGTGCAGATGTGGTCGGGGCGGAGGCGCGCGTCCATGTCGACGGTCGCGACGCTCTTGTCGTGGCCGGGCGTGCCCGACGAGTACGTCGTCGCCAGCGTCGACGAGCACTCCTCGAGGTACCACGGCTTGTAGCCGCCCTGCGTCGCGCTCGAGATGCTCAGCGTGAAGATGCTGTTCGTGTAGCCGTCGCAGTTGCACGAGTCGGTGTGGCGGCCGCCGTTGCCCGACGCCCACACGAAGATCGACCCCTTGCCCTTGCGTCCGCTCGTCACGCCGTAGATGAAGGCGCGGCGCGCGAGCGGCCCCGGCCCGTCCACCGTCTTGCCGTCGTCCTCCGGCCCCCACGACGCCGAGTACACGTCGATGTGCTCCGGGTTGAGGCCGAGCGCCTTCGCCTCCACGGCGTCGTTCACCACGCCGTCCAGCATCCGCACGCCTGCGCGCACACCCAAAACAAACACCCACAAACATTATGCGATGCAAATGCTACGCAAATACGCCTCTTCCTCATTTGTGATTACAATTGGCGCTCGCCTAATTTATTTATTTATACATTTGCGGCTATTTATGGTCGCAAGTTCTTATCATTGGCCTCGGAGCTGAATCACTGTTTACCATTTCAAATGATGTCGCTGCGACGACGTTCGCGAGTGATACGCGACTTTACGATCTCGGCAGTTACTTCAGCTCGGAAGCAAATCGCGCATTCATTCAAAGCTTTTTTGCACTCCTCCTACAATATGTTACCCTCGCTGAGAATGTAAAACTATAGAAAGCAACGTTTGCGATTCGATTGCGAGCGGATAATTTGCAATGGTTTTAACAAGTTATTGCAAAATGGCGGCTGGCGTCCCGCGCGGCGCTGTATCGTCGGCGATAAATTCAACGGACGCATGCATACCAACTAGCGAGTTGCGCAAACTATAAACGCGGCGGCGGCAGTGGAGGCGGCGGCGCAATCCGAGCAAAACCTGGCGCATTATAATGGAGGAAGTCGTCCGGAAAGTTTCGCGCACACACATGCCATGCTCCACATCCCAGTTCCCAATGGTGTTTGTACAAGCCCCTCTCCACCGTTGCACTATTTCACTTGGACGCTGCGAAAATTTGAATTTATAACCTCGGCGGCTCCCAAACCGAATCACGACGGAAAGAGGACAAACACACGACGACGACGTACGAATCCATCTCCGAGACGCTCGTCAGACAATCGGCGTGCGCCGCCATTTGCATGCGCCGCCATATTGTATCGGCGCGTGCGTCATGCACTCGCACGCCGAAGCAATCGCGCTTTGTGCAATTCGAACAGATTGAACGCGCGACGCAGAGACAGACGAAACGTATCGCTCTCGCCGGGCCCGGCCACCGAAAATCCGATGCGCTGTCGAAAAGTTTCCGGATTGTCTCCGCCGCCCGCGTGCAAGACGCCAGCCGAACAAGATATATGCAGATGCTGGGCCGATGGTATAAATAACGAACGAACTCCGCGTTCACTTTGTTCGAGGAGCACGTGTCGTTCGCCGTCCGCCGATGTCAAACGCCATTTTTCATTTATATCTCACGCACCAGCAACAGCGAAGCGACCGAAGAAAAAAAAAAGCATGAACGCGACGCGCTCTTATCTCTCGCCGCCGCTGCCGTAATTGCGTATTTATAATGAGATACGCGCGTCGCGTAATTTATTTAAGCAACGCGGGCGTGCTCTTATCAGCCGTATTCGGAAATCCTCGTTTGATTTTCTCACTCGTTGTCTACCTTTTTCTACACTGAAAAATAAATTTCTAGATTTGTATTGTATGGATATTGACAGAGTATGGTTAGAACCCCAGACGAAAGAAAAAGAGAGCAGCTGTTGTTGTCGCTACGTGTCGCGTTGATTTCGACGCTGCATTGATCGCAAGTTTGTCCGAAAAGTAAAGAAGAAAATACTCACCACCAATGCTGGCGTTGTACGCCACGCCAATGCCGCAGTACTGGTTGAAGGCGACGGCAGCGACCTCGCCGGCGCATCTGGTGCCGTGCTTATTGTCGCCGTTGTCCTGTGGCATCGGGTCGTCGTCGTTGCCGTTGATGTCTGTGCTCGCCAGCGGGTCCTACGCACAGACAACACACTCGAGACGTGACATCGCCAACGCCACCGAAATTATCTCTCGCGTGCGTCCGTTTCGCTCGCTCGCTTCTTCTTCTTCTTCTTCTTATCGACGCCGCACGCGAACGAAAGAGATTCGCGTGCCGATGCGCTAATGGGCGCTGTGCACGCGATCCAACCGGAAAGCACACGCCATGGTGATATCGCGAAGAAAGAGGAACGTTTTCTCAAGCACCTAATTTGATTTCAACAAATCGCTTCGCAATCATAGCTATCACAGTCGGAGAATTCGTACATTTAGCTAGCGTTTAGTGGCAACCAAAAAATGTTGTGGGTGAATCGGCTTTGTCTGGCTTCGATCAAGGCAGAGAGGAATTCGGGTAAGAGAGCCAGCCAGAGCGAGTTCAGTTCGTTTGGTCGCGCACGTGCTCGGCCCGAATCGAAGCGCACGCGTAACTTTATTTCTAACTAAGTGCTTTAGTTAATCCATTAGGCAGGCTACTTGGCGTGCGTCGTGCGCGAGAGCGCTGCGATGCGGAAAATAAATTACTACGTTCTCTACGCCCGCGCTATTTGCGATTCACGCACGTGCACACCCTCTCTCTCTGTATGCTCAGAAGCAATCCACGAGATGCAAGCAATTCCTCATAAATGCCTGCGCGCTGCAAGCGATAGATCGACGTTTACGCGACTTTTAAATCGGACAGCACGCGAATTAATCACACACGACCACCGGCTGCGGCTTTAATTAAGCTCGAACAAACATTGCCCTAGAGGGGCGGTAGGGGGGGGGGGGGGGGGGTCTTACGTAGTTCTGCGCGAGGTCGGGATGGTTTGTCTGGATGCCATCGTCGAGGATGGAGATGACCACGCCCTTGCCGGTGTAGCCCTTCTGCCAAGCGGGGCCCAGATTCATGTCCAGCCCGTCTTTGGCGCCACCATTCTGCAAACCAAATTGATTAAACATTTGAAATTATCGCCAACAAGTTACACTTTTACAGTGTCAATCGTTTCTCAGTCGAAATCTCGATTGCAGATTGCAGAAGTGAAATTCGAACGTGCGTTTTTGCGCGTCGTGCGCCGATGAATATTTAGCGACGATTCAGCACACAAGTCGCGCCATCGTCGCCCGCGCAAATCGACTGCGAAGCGCGTGCAATAATCGTAAATTTGCGGTCGCCGCCGTGAAGAGGACAAAGCCTTCCTGCCGTCTTCCTTCCGCGAAAGCGTCATGAAGAAGACACACAAAAACGACGCAAGCACGCGCTGCTTGCGTGTGGATGCGCCGGGCGTTTCAGCGGTGACGACGGCGAATTTTTACGAAAGTCCTCGAAGCGCCCTCGCCGAAGCAATTAGCAGTTTTCCCTCAAAGCACACGCGCCCCTCTCCCAACGGCCGCTCCACGGATAATTAAGCGCGATCGCTCTTGTTCGCTGCGCGCGTTTGCATCGTTCGTTTTATTACACGCGCGATAATTACGCGATGGGGCAATCATGCCGATTTACGCTTTTATTGCCCGCAGTGCTTACGCGCACCAAGGCGAAACAATTCGGTTCGATGCAACTTCGGGGTTTATACTTTTAAGTTTTGCAGTCAACGCGACCTTTAGTCGACGTTCTACGCTGATCTCGGCTCCGCAAAAGAATTTGCGCTGGCAATCAATAAATCCACTTATGCGGTCCAGCATGCCGCGCTTTTCCACACTATCGCAATACCGTTTTCATATCGCATAGAAATAGATAATGACGATATTAATCATTCTTAGCGTCATATTGCGTTTACGCGCTGCGTATGCCGCGAGCGGCGCGTGATATTTGCATTCATGTGCATATCAATATTTTATGCATGTTGCGTACAACGAACGACGGAGGTAATTAAACGCGACGAGCGCGACGACAGCGCACCGAAGCGTGAGAGCGTTTTCCTCAATCGCGCAGTAATGAAACCCTCTTTTCGCCCTCGCGCCTTATTATTATTACCTGCATCGCACACATCGTCTCTCGACTTTCGATCGCGTGTAATTAAAGCCGTAATTTATCTAAGCGCGCGCCGCTCGCAACACGGGTCCTCCCTCGACGCGTTTTATGCCTTGTCGCTAATTTAAGTACCATTTGTGCAAGTGCATGATGCGCTCCCCAATAGTCGGCAATTTTATGACCGATAGGCACTTTCAAAGAGATGTCGAGCAGTTACTTCAAACACTCGAAAATGCTTTCATGATGATTACAAGTTTGCGCATAATCTTTACTATCATAGTTTTATTCAGCAGTGTGACATAATGTCAAACGCAATGAAAACATTTTCGATCCGAATATCTTTGCTTAACGATGGCGATTACACTTTATGGCTTCATCGCTCATTATCACTGCGTCGTCAAAGACGAGAACGCGCTTAGCTCTTAATCAAATTCAGCGCCGAGAGCGTGGGATGGCAATTAGGCTTGTATGGTGCCCAGGTGTGCATTCGGAAATAGACTCACATGCGGGTGAACATTTTAACTATTATTGCCCATTTGTCACGCGAAAAGGCGCCCAAAGTATTATAATAAAGCGGAATTACGGGTTGAGTTATGATTAGTACGGCTGAGCGTTGAACGTATAGAATCGAAATCGTTGTTGTTGCTGTTCTCGTAGTGCAGGCAATAATTATTTTTAATGCGCGCGTGGGCATTAATCCAATTCGCGTTTGTAACCCCGGCGCCTCCACCGCCACCGCCTTGCTGTCGGTGGCATGTTGCACACTTTGTCCTGTCGCGCGCAGAGAGCGCAATGCATTATAGCGTATTGTCGCCGCCTCCACGATAACCAACCGCCGCCGTCGATTAGAAAAATTGCTGGGTTCGTTTCTCGCCAATTTGACGCACCGGCCGCCGGCGCCGACCTTAAAATATGCGCATACACCAAATCAATACGGCTCGATCGCGCATGCGTGCGCGCACATTATGATGCAATCCAATGTTTTATGCGTTCTATGAGCGTCCATTATGTGTATTACACCCTACGTTGCAGTCGGGAAAATGACAAAAGGAAGCAAGAAGAAAACTGGAAAACAAGTCTACGATATAATAGCGTTCGTGTGTGTATATAAAATGAGGCGCAACGAAGAAAGACAAAGTTCGGTCGTTAAAAGATGCGAAACACCACCTTCGCGACCTTCTTCCCGTCGTTTTCATTTTCTCCAAGAATTTTATAACTTGGATACCTTGTCCATTTTATAGTTTTATATTTTATCACAAATACTGCTTACTAGTATTGCGAGCGTGTTTTTGCCGTTCATATTTTCTAGAGTCAACACTTGATATACTTTCGATAAAGTGCATAAAAATTGAATGCGCATTAAGAGCATTACGGGCGCTAATAACTGCCGCAAACTGATAGTGGCATAATACTCGAAAGCGAAAAATTTAATTACAGCCGGCGTGCGCACAATGAATTGGACGCGATGGTAAAAAAAAATCGATTCGACCGACTCTTTGTTGATGCTTGTCTATCTATAATTGGCATCAATATTAATTGCGGAAGTTTAAACGACGCACTCGAACGCGGCGCCGGTTTGTGCGCATGCGCGACAAAATAGCGCGTCGCAAAACTAATTAGAGTTGGCAAATTTCGGAAATTTTCTAATTGAATACACGCTCACACACGCGAGAAGATGGTTTACATTGCGCAAGCTGGCTTACCGAGTGCGAGCAGCTCTAAACTTAGTAAATATCCCCGCCGTTACGGCTTCAAACTATGCTTGATTATTAATGATCGCTTGTTTGAAGTTTTCCGCCCTTTAATTTATTCGCGAATTGTGAGCGTAATTTTCTACAGCTTTAGCAAAGAAATGAGTTTCGAATTGCAGGGGATTGAATTGATAATGCCGCAAAGTAATAATTCAGATAAGTGGACGTTTGCGCGCATTCGCTAAACGTACGATGAACTCAATAGTCAAATGACAGCAGCCAGCCGAATGCGACGCGAAAGAGAGCGACAACCTTTCGGGATTAGATCGGCCGGTTGGTTATCACAATAAATCAGCATATTACAGCGGGCGGCGGCGGGGGCGGCGGCGGCGGCACGATTGAAAATTTATCGCCGCCGCCGCGCGCACGTTCAACACGTCTATTTGTTTGCGCGCGCCGCCGCCGCCGCCTCCGCCGCCGGTGCGTGTCCGCCGGGTTTGCGCTGCGCAAACACA
>JAODFX010000011.1:37243-49003 GCA_027580035.1 Dorylogaster longipes | reverse complement strand
ATAAATAAATATAAGTATTTGAAATTACGAGTACATTGTTGTTAAAAACCATCTAGTTAGGTAATAAAACAATTAAGGTAGGCCTTATTTGGGTCTCTTACCTTACTTCACCTACTTGTTTGCAAATTTCGCAAATTTCGAATATGGAATTGCGCATTTGATTCCGTACTCTTGCCGTGTTTGCTCGAATTGCGACAATACAATTGTAAATAGTAAAAAAAAGTACACACGAATTATTACCTCCTTAAGCAATCTTACCGTCAATTAAACACGATTTAATTATTGCTTAATGTTGCGAATGGCCCGTGAAAAATAGTCACCTTCAATGCATTCTACTACAAACTTTGTATGTTCATAATTATACAAAGTCGAGTTCAAATGAGAAACGCCTATATAGCTTATATCCGTGAATAAACGGTGATAATTTGTTTGGAAAATTCTGTACAAACTTTCTACCAATGGCAAAATAGTTTTGTTAAGTGGTGAACGAGTGTTGGGACAGAACTATAATCACAAAGTCCATTTCGAACATTGTGCATCGTACGGCAAAGTCGCGTCGAATATATTCAGAAGGCAAACAAAAGCGACACGCACAAAGACCGCATGTTTACTCACTGTAGGCAACGGCTTCTAAGCGCTCGCACACATCACCGGCACGCATCGTGGAATCACGTGCAAGTCGCGTGCTGGCCGCGCAACTTCTTCCACCTCGTTCTCTTCATGCCCGCAGCCGATCGTCAACTAGCGCAGCACCAGCAGCAGCAGCAACAACAACAACAACAACCGGCCACTGCTCAGTCCATTGGCTTACTGCGCAGTCGGCCCACGCTCGTTCGACGCTCAGCAGCGCGCTTATCTCACAAGCTCACCGCCCGGGAACGCGCAGAACTGCTATTCAAATCGAATCAAAGCGCGACAGCAAACACTTCGATGCATCGCAAGTGAAACCGCACGTTAAAAAGTTACACGAGACAAAAACACGACTCATCAGACTACTTGCTTACTACTTACGTTAACCGAACACGATTGGACATTTGCATTTGCAGACTGTGCGTTGTTTAAATAGGCATTGTTCTAATAATAGTGCATAAGCGCATTTATTCGACATCAAACTTTACGAGCACCAAGCAGCTATAAACTCGTTATCGTGATTTGAATGCCAGTGCGTGCCAAATCATTAACGGGGTGAAAGGTTACTCATTCGCAGCGAATTTATCGAAGCAATTAACCACGCTCAAAGTTTGATAACATTGTGCCGGCAGCTTTCTGCATATCAACAAGTATACTCAGTTTTCCAATGAACTATGATCGGTTGTTCAGTGGCTGCTTATTTGGATAGAAAGAAGTAAGTAAACGCGATTCATACTAATTACAAGTCATGTAAATTTTTATTGCGCTTTGTGTTATTGGTGTGATTGAATTGCAAACTGGCCATAAGCAAGTTTCAACTTACTTTGTGGCTAGTTGTAAGTTGTAAGTGAGCAACGCAAGCACGTAAGAAAACTTTTAAAATGGCAGCATCATTTACTTTTAGAACTGTCAATCAAAAAGTTAGGCCATAGCCTACGGACGATGCTGTTGATTTAATTACGAAACATGGTCGGTTGTCAATTCGACATTGAAAAATCTTTTTTAAATGGAGGAAAATACCCTTTAAACTCCATAGCAACTATCGCATCTTCAACAAAGCGAAGAAGTTGAATACTAAAGTGGCTATAATCAAGTTTTACGTTTTTTTCTATTTGGTTGCAAGGGACAAATCTTGCAAACATCAGCTTTATTTCCTTTTAGAATTATCGAACAATAAGTGCAATCAATCATTTTCCGAAAATATGTATATGCAACTCAGTCATGAGTTAATTTGAATTCGAACTGCGCAAATCGCTAACCAAATTGTTTACCTGTTAGCAGATCAACAGAAGGTTTGAAAATGTCTTACCTTCTCCTCTGTTTGCTCGTATTCGCTGAGTGCTGGAGCTTGAATGCTATGGAACAAGGTACGACGACAATACGCAATCTTTCAACTCGAATGTGGAATGTGTTTGTATTGCCTATTGCAGGGCGTAAATCTCAATCGTCCGTAAAAATCACCAACAGAGACATTGACCGTGCCATCGCATTTGGAGTGAGGGCGATCAACAGCTTGCATCTACTGGAAGGGAATATTCTCGATGCGCATATTGCTTTGGAGCGCAGTGGTGCCAAAGCAAACGATCTGGCAAGGGAGATCTCCCGAAACGCGCTGATAATGGAGAAAGCCACCATCTATCTCATCACACGCTTCTGCCTTAAGTAAGCGCCTATGACTCCTTCTGTTTGCTACTCTGCCAACACTCTTTGCGTCCTGGTTTAGGACGAGGTCGTCTCCAAAGAAATGCCTGCAGATGATCGGCGATTTCAACGCGAAGAAGACGAGAGAAGCAAGGTTGCATGACGAATGCGCAAAGCTCACTCAAAAATGCAGCCACGCTCAAACAAGTAGCAAATATCGACAGTTAGCAGGTGCTTGCAATCACGAAGAGGCACCTACGCTGGGTCAAGCGCTGACCACCTTCAAGCGTTTGCTGCCAGCTGCTTACGGTGATCAGATCCATTCGATGAGGAGATCCGTCACGAAGAAGCTCCAACTGCCCTCGGCGAGACTCGTCACCGAGGCAATCATTCATCCTGAGAGGGCAAATACGCCAGGGGGTAATTTTTCCTTGCTGTTTGCACTTTGGGGCGAGTTCATCGAACACGATCTGGTGCAATTCGCTCCCCAGGAAATGAGTATGTCCTATATATTTCGGCCAAGTCAACGTTTTAACAAAACTAATGTTGTAGTTCACTCTGATAGCAGCATCTCTTGCTGCAGCACGGATGGAAACAAATTAGCTCCGAGACATCGACATCCTTTCTGCAGCGCAATCGAGTTCCCCCATAACGAGACATCAATGTCTCGTGGACGGGATGTGAGATGTTTCAATTATGTTCGTTCAATGGGTGGTCTTCGCACGGATTGCAGTTTTGGGTCATCGGATCAGGTCTCTAATCAACGTCCTGCTTTTTTACTTACTCATACTCTCGATGATTACAGTTGAATCAAGCGACACACTACTTGGATGCATCGCAAATATACGGCAATAACGCCGACGAATCGAAATTGTTACGTGTGGGCACTATGGGACAACTGTGCAGTATTGAAAAGCATCCGCTGAAGAACGAAGAGACCAGCACAGCAGTTACAGGTAAGATGAAACCTGTTCCAGAACTTGCAATCAACTATCTCGAATTCAAAGTTTTGCATGCGCTCTTCCTCCGTGAGCATAATCGAATCGCGCATAAACTGGCCGAGCTGAATCCCGATTGGAATGACGACGAGCTGTTCGAGGAAACCCGGCGGGTGGTCATCGCCGAAATCCAGCACATTACGTACACAGAATGGCTGCCGCTGTTGCTTCCCGAAGCCGAGATGCAACAAATCACCACGGGGGAATATCAAGATAGCGTGGATCCAGCGGTTAGCAGTAGTTTCGCGACAGCCGCAATTAGATTCACCCAGAGTTTAATACCCGATGAGATTCAGTAAGTTTTCGAGTGAAATTCTACAGCATTCGTGTATTCTGATGCTTTGCAGACTACTCAGAGAAGACCGTGTACTAAATTCGTCTCTAAAATTTAGCGACTCTTTCTCCAATATGCAAGCGCTAGACAAAACAGACTTAAGTTTCTTGCTGCGAGGATTAACTACACAAGAAAGTAGACCGGCAGACTTGATCTATGCTAAGCAAGTAGGTCACAACAAACACATAGAGACTATGTAAGAACTTCCTGTGTCCATTTTGCCCGTAGTTCATTGACTTACCTGCGATATTCGGTGCGGATGTACTGAGTACGAACATTCAACGAGGCAGAGATCACGGCTTGCCCGGTTACAATGCCTATCGCAAGTTCTGCGGCCGGAACGCAGCTGAAGTGTTTGATGACCTGCTCGATGCCATTGCACCCGAGGTAATTCAATTATCGGCAACACAATTGTTAATAGCTATTCACAGCGTGTCTTTGCAATGTTCGCAGACACTTGAAAGGCTCTCGCGAGTGTATAATCATCCGAGTGATATTGACTTGATCATCGGCGGACTCTCCGAAACACGGCAAGCAACTGACAGCGTTGGGAATACGTTGAAATGTATTCTCGCCGATCAGTTCGCGAGGACGCGTGCGGGCGATCGCTATTTCTACTCCTTTGCCAATTCCGCTCAGTTCACGCCGGCACAGATTCATGAAATCCGTCAAGTTACCCTCTCAAAAACCATTTGCGAGAATGCTGATGTGCTTACCATGCAACCCAATGCATTCCTACCAATCAGCAGTAGCAATAAGTTGACAAGCTGTAAAGACTTGCCCGGCATTGACTTAAGCGCGTGGAAGGTTTGATTGTAAGCGAAGAGATACCACAAAATGGCTGAATGTAAGATATTAGGTTCACATGGTGAGATTGAAACGAAATTAAGTGTACGAACGATGTTGGAAGGACAAATTGCAGTCTTGGAATGGATTCGCACCGTTTGTTTTCTTGCTTTTATGACTGAGTCAAATATGCTGTTTGACACCCATAGGAAATAAATGATCCTTCAAGCACACAACCACATATGCATGCGCACACAATATATTTCCATTGTTTATTTAATTACGAAAAATATGCTACTATCTCGCTTTGTTTGTTTGTCAATTCAACATTGAGAAATATTTCGAAAACAGAGGAAAATTAACATGTTGAAAAAAAAATTTACGACAAGCTGCAAACATCACTTGTGCCCACTTGTACACTTCTGTCAAGGAGAAGCATTCCTCCCCGATTGTGACGCATCGTTGAAAATTAAAAATCGAAAATATAGCAAGAAATGTTGAACAGATACACTTAAACTCCATAACAACTATCGCATCTTCGGCGAAGCCGAAGAACACGCGTCACGCTGAATACTACTTGCAACAGCATTGTCACTGTTATTTTTCATGTCTCCATGTGGACTGGCGCTCCACTGGCCCAAGCTCTCGCCTCGTTCATAAGCGAAACGCAGTTTTCGTTTTCATTTCTCTACATACTTACAGTGTCAGTGTTACTCAAGTACAAATCGCATCTCTTGCTTTATAACAGCAATTAAGTAGGATTACGTATCATTGTACATGCGTCCTGTTGAACATATTTCTTACAATGCCGTTTCGCTTAACTTACTTAAGAACAATATAAATTCTATATAACTTAATTATAATACTGCGACGCGTTTCGCTTGAAAAGGTGAGGAGCGCCACGAATGGACATACAGCTGCCACGTTGACTTTGCAATCCGTAGGAGTAGAAAGGTTTTGGTGATGATAAAAATAAAAATATTGTGCCTATTTCGATAAATCGCTGAGTGTTGCATCGAACCGCTGTTCGGGCGCGCGAACTAATTCGTTTAGTAGATTACCTCGTAGACCGTCGCTTTCTTGTCACCGGACCCTGTCACGATGTACTTATCGTCGGTGGAGATGTCGCAGGAGAGTACGCTCGACGATTCCTTCGACTGTAATACAGAAAAGAATGAACGAAGGCAATGACAACAAGGTAATCTCGACGAGTGGTACGCACTTGGAATATGCTCGCGCCATAGGGGGTCCGCCAGGCGTTCAGCAGGTTGTCCTTGCCCGTTGACACAAACCACTTGCCGCAGGTAGCGAAGCGCAGGCTCAGCACGCAGCTCTCGTGCAGGTGCAGCTGGTACTTGTCTGGCTTGGTGGCGTGCAGCACCTCGACGTGCGAGTTCTCCATGCCGACCGCCAGCCACTCGCCGGTGGGGCAGTAGCCGAGCGAGAAGATCTGCGAGCTGAAGTCGTGCTGCTGCAGCTGCTTGCCCTCGCGCAGATCCCAGCTGCGCACGGTGTTGTCCAGCCCGCCCGTCCACAGCTTCGTACCGTCGGAGGAGATGTCGATGCAGGAGGCGCCATCAGTGTGGCCCTGGAACTGCCGCACGAGCGACTGGTTGTGCAGATCCCACACGGCGATGTTGCCGTCCGAGCAGCAGCTAAAGCAGACTTTCGAATCGGGCGAGATGGCAAGCGCGTAGCACGCCGGCGCCGAGGAGGTCAGCTCGGCTTTGATGCGTGGCGTCGGTGACGCGAGGTCCCAGATGGAGAGGTTCGACGCCTCACCGCCGACGATCAGCGTGCGCCCGTCGGGCAGCAGCTTCACGGAGCGTATGTAGTTGTCTCGTTGCTGGCAAGAAAGCAAAGCAATTACTAAACTGCTAGGGGTGGATGCTGCAAGCAGGGGAAGACTTACTAGACAGTCCAGCTGCGAAACGGGACTCTTCGATCCCGGCTGGCTGATGTCCCACACCTTGACGCAGCCCTTGCCGCCGGTGTAGACGTATTTGGTCGGATTGGAGATCGTGACGGCGCAAACGACCTCGCCGTGGCTCAAGGTATTAATTTGTCTCGCATGCCTTGGTATACCTGGACCTACCAAGGCATCCGCCGGAAAGGGAACCGGCTGCAGTTGGCCCTCGCCGTTCATGTGAAACGAATAGGCCCTACAATCAAGCGCAACATGAGTCGGCATGTAAAGCAACGTCCTTTCTTCACGGTTCAACGGATTTGCACTTACGGTTTGCCACCGGGAATCCCACCGAGGCCGTTCGTCGCCATGCCGGCGGGGGTGCGAGCGTGCGGATGCCCCTCGTAGCCCATCAGCGGGGGGCGGCCGTATGGGGAGGGCGCGACGTTGTTGTAGGGGCTGAGGTGGTCCATGCGACCGGCGCCGGGTGGGCCGCCGCCGCCGTAGGGTGCGTACTGCCCCATCGCGCCCACCTTGGGTTGAGCACCCGCTGGGCCCGCACCCAAATTGGGCGTCGTCGAGCGCGGCTTCGAGCCTGGCGTGAGCGGCTTCTCCTGCACCGAAAAGAATTAGCTCACGCGTCCAAAGTGAAAATAACCCACGTACATCTTTGCTCTTCAGCGATGGCGTGCTCCGCGACGAGGAGGAGCCGCTCCGGCTCGGCGGACGCTCCATCTTCACTTTGTCGCCGTTCGTGCTGCCGTTCTCGCGGATCTCGTTGCCGGGTCCACCGAGCGCCGGATGCTCGCCATTCGGATGCGGCGATTGCGCCTCCTCGTTGGCGACGTCCACCACCAGATCTTGATCACTTTTCTCACCATCACTTTCCTGTAGGTCAGTATAAAGCTTATGTCATTACATATGGTTTATTGAATTTTAAAAATGTATATGAATATATTACAGTTTCTCTACTAATATGAAAGATTCATCTTTTTTAACAAACTTGAATTGACAAATTTTAGTTTCGTGCACAACTATCTCATGAAACTAAAAGTCAATCTTTACTAATATATTTAGTTTTCTAACCCCTGTATTACAATCTCTGTCGCTGTAATTTAAATTTTACATTGCCATCAGTATTTCTTTCAGGTATTCCTCCGGAAGGGAATGTGCAAATGCCAATTGCGACAAATTACTACATGCAACACAGGTAGAACATTGGCGATATTCACAATTTATGATAGCGGAAACACCGAAATGATATTTGTAGCTGCGAATAGCAAAAAATAAACTTGTAACGATTACGATCGGAGCGCGCTTCGAGGCGCAAACACTTCCGCGAATATAAGCCGGCGGAAAATATTGCCAGCTTCTGTAAACAAGCAACGAACACATAATCCAATCGAATCGATTCCATTTCCTGCTATTTATCGCCGCGGCGGTAACGTTTTACTGCGCTTCGAAACGCCGGCGGAGAGTCTTAGAAAAGGACGATATGGGGACGGGACGGCATGCGGCATGGACGCCGCTATTGTCATAAATAAATAATTGAATCGGTCGCCGAATGACGCCCATTATAATCGATGCGCAGCGGTCGCAGTGAAACGAGGACGGGCGTAAAACGCGCTCTTGTCGATGTTTATGCGCGGACGGACGTTATCGTCGCGCATTCCTCCATATCGATGGCTATGCCAATACCGTAATAATGAGCGAATGACGCCGCCGGCTCATCGCATCGAATCGTTCGTTCGTTCGTCCGTTCTGAGCCAGCACGCCGCTCGCCTCGCGTGCGCGAAAGTTTGCGCGCACGCCCAGTGTTTTGCCATTTTCCGCGCTACACAGCGAACATTAATATTTAATTAAACACTTTGTCCACTGCTATCGCTGCGAGCGGCAAAACGCAACTGACTAATTATTGCTCATTTTCGCCTTCATTATTGAAACATCTTGCCATTGCAATTTCAATTACATACAACTGCGAATTTTTGAATGTGGCAATTGATGATTCTTCCTTACAAAACTGAAGACAAATATTGTCAATTTACTGCAAATCCATCAAGTACATCCCTTCCAATAACATTTTTAATTGATATGATAACAATAATAATATATAGGATAATAATTGTAAATAATTGTAATAAATGTAAAAACTTTTTATCATTTGGAAAGTCTTCCAATTGAAATAAGTTAGAATTGATTGGTTTCTTATGTTTTGACTAGCTATCAAGAAATGTGAAGTTGGACAGAAATACTTTTTTCATTTGCCAACTTTACTCTTTTGATATTCAATCATAGCACAATCAATTAATTTATTAGTTTGCCAACCAATTCTCTTTTTTTTTCAAAATAGCAACGCAAATTTCTATAATTAGATCTGACCTTTAATTCTTTTTTTTAATTTGGTAAACATGCAACCGAAAGCGTTTGGAAACCTCAGCTATAAACGAGTCAATCCCAATCAAACAAGGTTTTAATTTATGTTAATAAAAAAAAACAACGAACACAATTCGGCTTACAGTTGAACATCACAGCAGATGCAAATGCAAATAATGCTGTAAAAACGGTTTCTTCTTCAAGTTTCGGTTTTTCGGTTTGTATTGCGTTCGAGAGTAATTAATTACCGAGTACATATTGCTATTGGGCAAATATGCAAAAAGAACGAGAATAAATGCAAATATTGGATCTGCGCAAAAAAAGGAAGCACAACATTGACAAGGCAAGAAGTGAGTGAGCGAAGCTAACGAAAGGGGCAAAATATTCGGGGAACAGTGGCGCGGCACTCGACTTTAACTCTGTTCGAAGCTGAGAAGAGTGTTTAATAAAGATAATTGTCTCCAAAGGGTGACGACGCCTGCACGACGACGCCGACGAGGATGACGAGCAAAAAACGCGCTCTCCAAGTGGAGAACGAGAGCGAAAGAGGAGCGAAATAAAACGCGACGACGACGGTTAATGGCTTGGAGCAAAATGAAGCAGCGCGACGAGCGAAGCGACAAAAAAAGACGAGAGAGAGAGAGATCGCGCGGTGCGGCTGTCGCCCAGAAAAAACGACGAGGGACACGAATTTCGTGGCTTCTGCTTTTATCTCTGCTCCTTGTTTTGTCGCTTCGGCCGCAAGTCGGAGCGCGTTTCATAATTAAAATTATAATTCCGCCTGCGTTCTTTTCTCTGACGCCCCTCGGCCGCCCGACGCGCATTTCATTTGCTTTAATTACATTGTTTTTCATTTCGTTCGTGCGCTGCTTACGCATATCAATCTTTCGGGGACAGCTTCAGCTACCAAGAAGTTGATAATTACTACTACTGATGCAGCTTTGAGATGGAGACGTTACAAAACGACCTACTTTTCTGCTTGCCTTTATCCAACATGTGTTCAAATTCGTTTATTCGTATGAAGAATCATAAACTATCAACAGGTGACAAAACCTAATTATAATGTGATTAATTCTATGATGAATTGTCATTCTAACGAGATCACTCTTAGCATAAAAATGCTACGAAAATTTAAAGAAAATTTAAATTTAAAAATGTGTTCTGAAGAACGTGTTAAAATTATGAGATGATTCAGAACGTATTTCACAAGCAATTAACAACAAACTAAGTCGGTATTAACATATAGATTGAAAACCTTTAAAAAATTTTTTTTTTGAAAAAGTTTAAAAAGGATTACTTTCGAAAAGTTAAAAAAATAGTATAAGTCCGGGTTAGAAAATTAGAAGGTTAGGATCCGTTCTCTAGTAACAACAAATTCGTGCGTATTTTGATATTAATGAATACGAACTGTGAATTTTTGTAAATAATTTTAAAGAGTATCTATGTTTTATTATATTATAATTGTGAATTTCTATTGACTATTTAATGCAAAATAAGCCTTTTATCAAATAAACTTGACAATCTTGATTTACCAGTGTTGTTGTTTGAAGTTTGAAGAATTTTTATTTTGACTAACTTGATACTTTAAAACAACCTTAAAATGTTGTAAAATTGTGAGAATAAAAATAAACAACATTAATCTTTTTTTAATAAAACATTGACGGTTAAGTTAAAAGACCGAAGGTTACATTAAGTGTAGTTGTGTTTAGAACAATGCGTCACTTAATTCCTTCCTCCATTTTGAACAATCCGTAGTCTCATTATAAACTTAATGTTGCAACTTCCGAGTTCCATTGTTCGGCGCTGTTTCTGTGTACAAATTGCAAATGTTTCGCAAGGTTCGTTTTCTAGTAATGATGACTGTAAAAAAAACTGAAGCTAGGGTAAGAAAGAGAATGCTGATATTATTAATCCACTATTAATCTTGTAAGTGGTACAAGAAGAAAACAATCGCGCGGCGAGAAGAAAGGCAGTCGGTCGTTGGGGATGACGGAGGAAATACCGCAAAATGTCGACGAAGCCGACGCCATGCTACCACCGGTAGTGCACGGCGAGAATGGGGCAAATAAAGGGAGCAGGAGTAGGAGAAGGAGGAGGATGAGGAGGAGGAGGAAGAGGTGGAGAAGTTGAGCTCGAATCCGGGTCGAATTTACCGAAATCCGAAAACCTTTCGCTTGCACGACACGCGGCCCTCCCCGCATTCCCACAATCGAATGTCGTCGTCGTCGTCGTCGCAACCCCAACAAAGCAGGAGCAGAGCAGCAGCGCACACCCGTCCGCCGTCTCTTTTGCCTTGCCTTTATTTCGTTAAGCGTTGTGCCTCGTTCCGGCTCTCTCGCCAATGTGGGAAAACTCGGGATAGACATTCCGATAAATAATAGTCGTCGGTTTTGCTCGCACTCGCACGCGACGGCGGCGAGCGGTTGGGTTGAAATCCAGTCGGGAAGTGCGAATGCGGACAACGAAGCCGGTCGAGGTGGGGACGAACGGTGCAAAAACGCGAGAGAAGAGTGCAATATCGATCCCATTAAACGCCGGAATACGACGCGCTCTCCTCCCACGCCACCCCGCAAGCCGAGCGAGACGACGCGTTTGTTTGCGTTGCGAGAGCGTGGATATTCGCACAACTTATTCTTTTTTGCACACTGCGGAGTTAGTCATCCCGCACTTCATTACTAATCACTTAAGGTTGTTCTAAAGTACCGTTTTAGTCAAAATTAAAATTCTTCAATCGCTTCACAATCATGATAAAGCACAGTTTGTATTCATTAAATTCAAATCACGCGCCAATTTGTTGTTGTTAGAGAATGGATGCTAACCTCCTAACTTGGACTTATCCAATTTATTTTCATTATTTCCCAATGTAATCCTTATCAAGCTTTTAAAAATATATATACTTTTTTTAAATCTGTGTATTTTGAATATGTTTCTTATGTCAATTAAATCACAATCTGTCTTAGAAAACAGAAACTATCCCGCTCTCATTTGATTAGGTTATAAATTGTGAAAAAAATACACACCTATAAATGTTCGTAGTTCGTAGCAACAACCTTAAGGCAAGATAACAGCTGGACAAAACTGTGTAGTTTTAA
>JAODFX010000011.1:23389-37143 GCA_027580035.1 Dorylogaster longipes | reverse complement strand
TCATGCTGCCTGCTCACGGAAAATCTTATAAACCAGTTTTTGTACTTGTTTTTCTTACGTATTTTCCTCAAACAAAATTGAATGCAAGATTGTTGCGTTTACAAAACGGTTGCAATCCTGCAATTTGTCAAATGTTAGGAATTTATTGTGGTAGTAAAATTACAAGGACCTCTTTATCTTGAATCTGCGTCTAAAGTAACTAATACCAAAATGTTTTGAAGGTCTTTATTCCGTATAACTGTTCATCTAGTTTATGGAGTCATTTTCGTAAAACCGATTAGTAAAAAATCTAGTTCTTCTAGTTCAAGGATTGTCGTATTTTTGAGAAATAAAATTCCTATCAAGCAAAGTTATAAAAATCTTTATAGAAAATCCGTGACCTTTGTTGCTGCAGGCACAATCATGACTAAGTCATATAATAAGAGTTAACAATTTTTTGCAGGATTTACGTAATTTCAAAGCGCATGTGCTCAGTGGCATGAGAACGGTACAAGGCCAGAATGTATAAATATTTCTGATAATAATTCATAATCTCGGTATAGCAAATATCAAAAATGCCGAAAATTGAGAAAAATGCATGATTTTAAATGTAATATTAAATGTTAACCCCAATCAACCGCAGCCATTACGCACCATATCGCAGTACGCTACGAAGGAAACAGATTATTTGATCAACCCGAATTTTTTTGATTTGCCAAATTCTTTTAGGAGAAGGAAAACCTACATTTATAGTTGACTCCAATCAATATTAATTTTCTTTGTGCTACACTGAAAGCGAAACTTGCTCACCCTATGAGGAAATGTTCGAATTATTTGATTTCGTTTCAAGCCACCCTTCGCTTAAGGGTAGATTCGGGTTTGTCTTTCTAACGTGAGGTGTCAGCGTTTATTCTAAGTTGGCCCGAATGGCGGAGGCAAATTTCTTTTATTGTTAGCGCAATTTGGCATACAAAACAGGATGAATGCATAAGCAGTTGAAAGCACTTTATTTCTAAAATGTTCACTCTTAATAAACCTACGCAAGTCCTTATAAAAGTATTAATGTCCAAGTACTGGTACGTTTATCAAGATTATTAATAATTGAATAGCTATTACCCATATTTTATATTTTATACCAGGACCTGATGATGGCTTGGTATTTTTTTTTGCCAGGGCATTAATTATACCTCCAACATGATCAAACCAATACCAAAATCAATATATAATACGTGATGAGTTTTTTCTTTGTTTGAATGGTTTGAAAATGGTTCTTCGATGTAACTTGGAAATATAAGAGTTTATAATATAAGGCAAATGTCCCAAAAAATTGGCTGTTACAGTTGTTGTTAACGTCTTAAAGTCTCAACAAATCATTGCAATTCTTTACCTCTTCTTTCGTGATTACCAATAATGATTACGAATCATTGGCACAATCGAAAGCAGTCATCGGGTGCTTAATTTATACGATTTTGTGACGATAAATAGATTACTTTATACTTAGGCCTGAAAGTGTCCTGAAATGTACGAAAACAGTTTTGTCAAATAACAAAACAAATGAAAATGATTAGATTTTCTTAAAATTTGGATTGAAGTTTCCGAATAATATGCATAGTATTTAAGTATTTCTTTACAGCATTTATCACCATGGATAATGATAGACAAACAAAACCACATGTATCCATGGTTATTTATTGATTATACAAGCATTATTTGATACTGTCGCTCATCGGTTTTAATACATTTAGTAAACGTTGTTTGAGTTATTAATAAATTCCAAAAAATATATATGTCTGAACAGGTAGTAAATTCTGCAAACGGTGAAGAGAATTTGCAGGCATCAAATGACACTCAATCAGAAGCTGAAAGTTATGTGTCTGACAAGCACTGGGTTCCCCGTTATAATGGCGACAGTCGCAAATGGCTTCTCAGTGATAGCCAGAAAGCAAGTAAACACACTTTGAAACTGTCCACAATGAAAGACAGTTACGCATATCCCGAAGAGGAACATCTTCAAGTTTATGGTAAGAAGGATTTAAGAGTGATTTAGGGAATTGTAATAACTTAAAATTATATGTATTTTCTAATTAGAAACATAGTAATAAATATGATTATTTGAAATTTGACTGAGCAAAGTTTCACTCTCGGTAAAATATTAAAGCACTGTGATGTTGCATTCTAGTATGTGGTAAAGTTGTTGAATAGGAACTAAAGCAAAAGAAGCCTTTCCAAAATCCAGCTACGCTTCACGCTACAATGCGCTCGTTTGATATAAACGCTCGTTTGTGCAGTGCGACTGACGTGTATACTAACCTAAAAGTGATGTCCTTTATATTTTCCACGCCAGATGGTGAACAGCTTTACGCCTCTCTTCATTTCCTAATTATCACCGGCGCATTTTTTCTACCGTTCAACATCAAACGTTACCTTGACACTTATTTATCTATTTCACAATTTCACTATTGTTTACAAAAAATTCTCATTTTCGGATAAAGAATTGTTGTAACTTAACGTCTTAACATTTTTACGAATAATTACTTTATGAGATTTTCCAGCGAAATGACGAATAATGGGTCAGTGACGAATACTGGATTATTTACTTTAATCATGGCCAAAGTGTTATTAATTGCATGTTGTCAAAAGCACAAACATCGAAAAACGCTTTCGATTGCGCGAACGCTGCCGTCAGTTATGAAATTGATCATTAATTTATATTAATTACCCTGCTGGAAGCAAACAATTGCAAATTTTACGTGCATACATTTCGAAAACGCAAATGAGCATTACTGCACGGGAGATAGAGAGAGAGAGAGAGAGTAAGAGGAGGAGGAGGAAGAAGGAGAGGAGGAAAAGCAAACGCAAACTCAATCTGCGTAGAGAGAAGGAAGGGGGATACGATACGGTGTTTCCGCTCGCAATCGCGGCAAACACGTGAAATTTCCACAATTTTCCCTCTCAACCTCTTCGTTTGTGCGCGTTGTGTATTGCTTTTTAATGTTATTTACCAACGTTATCGATTTTCAATTAGTGCTCTTCGTTTTTCAACTTCCGGTGTGTCGCACAAAAAAATAAATCTACAGGGTTACCAGCATAAGGCTAGTATAAATGTGGGCTGGAGTAAATTTTACGACGAAAAGTCCTCTTGGAATTTTTTCGATATCGGCCTTCGTTAGGAAGATAATAAGAGTTACAGAAACACAACAAATTCATTCAACAAATCAGGGAACGTTCCTCTTCCAACGGGTCGACTACCTGCTAGCACGCGTTGAACGTACCTCGTACAATGGGCGTGTACTTGTAACACTCGACCAATTGGCAGGCATGTTTCAATTTTTTGTAAACCTTATTATCTTCTTAACAAAGGCTGAAATCGACAAAATGCCAAGAGGACTTTTCGTCGTAAAAATTTTTTCCGCACCGTATGATATGCTGGCAACCCTGTATATCTATTACGCATTCGGAGTTTGTTTTTTCCAAAAGGCGTTCCGCATTTGCATGCAATAATTGATCTCGAGCGAAATTCAGGTCGCATTTGAGGAGCGAAATGAAATGAAAATGAAGGCGACGCCGGTTTGCTGACTTTCGTGCCACCAGCTCGTTTGGATATTTGCGCACTTGCGTGTTTTTCTTCTTCTTTGCCCAATGTCTTTGTGACTTCCGCGCCATCCGCATTCCAATTTCCCTTCAGGTTTGTCCCCGCATAATAAGAACGGCGACGTTCTCCCGCGCTCTAATAGAAAACGCCGGTTTTGCTTCTCATCTTTGAACGGCGCAGAAAAGAGCAGCGCGCGGTTATTTCCTGCATGTTTAGTGATGTCATTTCGTCAGGGTGTGTCATTCAATCCCTGTACTGCACAAGATATTACGCAGTGGTTTTCTTGTTCGTCTAAATCCGAATGCAAACTCAAACAAACTTGTAGAAACTCGTGCAAATTCTCTAACTTCACATCTACCGGATTATTTATTTAGACATTTTCAAGAAGCTTAAAATTGTCTTTAGACTTTATTAGTTCCAGACAGGCTTTAGTAGAAGAAAATCAAGGCAAGCTTAAAAAAATTGCAATATTATAAAAGTCAGAGAGTCAGTAAGATCAGTCTCGTAAATTGGATCAATTTCTCTTCGTTCTATACTGGGAGCAAAATCAATACCTTGGGAGGGAATAAAAATAAAATTATATGAAAGCGATTTATGTTCGTTCTGGACTGGCTGGAAAATTGTGGTGTAATCCGGGAAATCAATGCGAGTATGATAGAGTATGGAGTGCGATGATGGAGTGGTAAGGAGAGTATGGGATGGGATAGGAAAATAATGATGTTTTATTTGCAGGCCGTCGAACGCAAATCTTGCTCGAGAAAATGCGGCACGAAGCCGAGCAGGAGGTGTTAGCTGAGAGCAAGAAAGGTCCTGTCATCGAGGAGTATATGACCACCTATGATGACACTTATTGCGCTTCGGATCCGAGCTTGGAACCTAAACCAATTCCACGCCTACGCGAAGTGAGTAATTTATTTCCAAAATTATAACGAATTTTATCCGAAATTTCTCAAAACACTGCTGACAAAGAAATTGAAGCTTGAAAAATCTTTGACCAATTCCAAGATAACTCTTAACTTATCTCTGGTGTCTCTAAGCCCAACTCAATGTTATAGGTTAGAATAGAAAAATTTTAATAATTGCCGTTTAGCAAGTCATTACTTGCGCCAATCATAAATATTTAGCTCCCAGTGATACTGTTGGAAAGGAATTGGAAGCCGGTTTGCTCCAAACGGTGTCGGGGGATCGGACGTACTGTAATGCAACAACGTTGTTAAATTTTTAATGAAATTTCCGAGTGGATCTAATTTTATATGCCGCATGCGACGCTGGGATTTCGGGGCTCGAGGAAATCGCCGAGGGAACGTCTATGTTCGCTATAATGTTTTATGCGCATTGAGCGACGCGATTCGACGCGAGGTGCAGCGATATCAACATTATACGGCGTCATCAAACTTTCATCGCATTAATGCATTTGCAATGAATGCAATGCTTAGGACTACGCCCTAGTAATTTTGAAGCATACAAACAGTTCCCTTTGGATCGTAATCGGCTAATGATCATGATAAATTCTATAAATCAGACGCACCTTCCAACACTAAATTGCAATGTTGTGAAGGACAATCATGGAAATATGAAGACAACACACAAACCTGATTGAGCAACAATGCGAACTGATGGCGATGCAGATGAACCGATAGACGATGTGCGGACGAGATTAATCCCAAGTCCCAAGTTGACTGGGAGACGACAATCAAACGTTAACGTCGCCTTTGGCGTTGCCGTCTCATCCGCCTTGGGATAATAGGTCGTTGGCACGTCACCATCATCTACGGTATCCTCACAATCAAGCGTCGGGATGGGAACTCAACCGGGAATAGGTCCTTCGCCTTCGAGCAGAGCAATCAAGCAAGTAGGTAATTCAAGGATGCTGAAATGATGCGAAAATCCTGCAATGCAGGCGCTTCAAGAAACCAAAGACAATATAATCACCTGAACGAATAACTTGAAATGAATCGATATCACTGAGATGCCATCTCAGGTAACATCTGCGCCGACTGTAATAACAATTCGTAGCGAGCGAAACACTTTCGAGCAGTTTGAAGGTTATATGAAAGAACATTCGCGCTGATAAATGTTTCATTCGTTCTTGATGGGTTTCTCGGCTTGTTGCATTCGAGCACGAAGGTGATGGTGCATTGGATGACGTTGCCCGGACGACCGAACGCTTTCCTTCCCGTAAATAGTTAATGCCCAAGGCGAAGTCGAAAGTTTCCTCTTCAGAATGTCGAGGATATTTCTAATAGAATAAGCGACGTTATCTTCCCCCTGTCAATCAATAGGAATTCTGGATCTACATTTAGGAAACATAACCTCTAATATTGAGTTGTGCTTGGAAGATCTGTTAAGAGTTATGTTGAAATTGAAAGCATAAATACCTAATGTTTCTACTCTACTAGTTGGTTTGCAATCTGAAATTGCAATATGTTTCAGCTGTATGAAAAGTATCCACTGTACGAAAGCACGGCGACGACTTTCTGGCGCTTCCAGCATTCACAGAACATTAGCAAACGACCAGGGATGCTTTTGGGGGCGGCGGCGGCGGTGAATTACATGGAGCCCTTCAAGCGCAACACGCGTTTCACCAAGCCAATCGAGGACAACAAAGATGGCTGCGCGCTGGAGCTCTAGAATCAATCAAGACCATCATTTATATTGTATTTTATTCGTCACCATACTCATTATATACTTAAAATATTTGTATAATGTACAACTGCTTTATAATTTGTACCACACGTATGCTTATTTATTTATTTATTTTGTGTTAGTATACTACCCCATAACGTATCAATATATTTCAATATACTCTTATCAATATCTCAATAGTGTGTTTGCTCGAATGTTTTTCGCATTGCCGATTGGATGTCGACTCGGCATTCAACTGCGCATTAATTAATATCGTGTTTTTCTCGCCCACATTACAATTTAGTTGCCACCTTGCCCTTTGTGATATTCATCGTATCATATCACATCACATCAATACGGTAAACACCGATTCGGGGAGGGGGCAGCGGACTGTTTCGAAGCACAAAGTTCACTCCGAAAAGTTGGTATAACGTATCCATCACAACTTAAAATTAACTGAGCAAATCCATTATGATTAAGCGCGTCGAACATTGCATTCGTTAACAGATACTTTGTGCAGATTTAGTAGTTTTGATTACGGTGTAATGGGCATGGACATGATTCGCAAAACAAATATTTCATCCACCATCTCTCTCTCTTTTAAACGATGTGATGTGTTATATATTTGATTAGGTAGGTATACGTGTCCAACAATCTATAAATATATATGTTTTAGTTTAATTATAAAGTGGTTGTTGTTTTTTTCCCTTCTTCTTCAATAATTTCCATCGAGGTTTACAATATTCCTCATAATTTCTCATCGCTTTCATTTTGTCTTCTTAAACTAGTATATATACAAGTATAACTTTAGTGGTTGGCGTATATCAAATAATTTGATAACATATTTACAAATCTTAGTAATTAAATAAATCGCATATTCATAAATATTCTTTATGATAATACATATTTCAGCAAATGTTGTATTTTTTATGTTCTGTTCTATTTTATGTTGAATCGTTTCGAAACAAAATATTCCATAAGTAAATTCAGTGTCTTTCGTAGTCATAATGTTTAATATTAGTGTAATTAATTATTTATTAATAATTGATCGTACGACAAGTGAATTTCTTAAGTACTACGCACATTTACTTTGACTAATCGATCAACATCTTCAAGCAAATGCTAGAATTATTTTGAAACGATCTCAATTTGTCACCAATCCAAAGTGATGATTGATTCTTTTTCAGCATTCAGTCTATACTCGTAACATTATTAACGCGTTCGCGTTAGATTTGTTTTATTTTTGACAATTTCGTGTTGTACTCAAATCATTAGAACAAGCTAAGGTCAACTAAAAGGATTCTGGACGTAACACGTTTTCTCTTCTATTTCTGGACGTAATTTATTTCCTTCAAGATGCTATGTCGCAGTCAAAATGAAAAATAGTTATCTACATAAAAATATTCCTCTCTCCTAAATATATTACACTGGATAATTATCGTACTTTCTTTTAGTTTACGTTCGTCTGGTTTGAGTGTGTTTACGCAATCATAAAAACGCAAATACTTTAGCACTTAATATAGAAAAATATCATATATCCATTAGAACCTGGTATGCATGCAATAAATGTACACTTCACGCCTGGATCGTATTTATGAGTAGATTTGCGCTGTTCGCCATCCATTCGTATTTACACTATGTACAAAGATGAAGTCGTTAATTTATTCGTAGCCTAGTTTGTTTAAATTCTTAAAATTCTTTCCAATGTTTAATAGGTTTACATTTACAAGTACATTCACGTTTGATATCTGTATAGTTCATATGTAGCTTTTGACTACACAAAGTCCCACCCAAAATTCAGCACAATGCGGGCGAACGTAATGGAAATTAATTCTTTCGCGACAGCTCGTAGGTTCTTTATTGATATTCACAATATGTCTATATTATCTTAGTTTTCATGCTGCATTGCATTTCTACTCACAAATGAAAGATAGGTAAAGGTTCAGTATTAGTTGCGTGTGGTATTTAGACACATCATAAACATTTGTAAAGGGATTAGGTACAGTAAGCGTTCGTCTTTAGAGTTATAAAAATATTCTAATTCCTTCCGAGTGCATTTTTAAATTTTAGTTTCATCTACAAATTGGTCAAGATTGTGCAGTTGCATCTAATGTAAAACGTTCTACGCTTTGGGAGAAAGCGAAAAGGAAAAAGTTTACCTTCAATATCACTGTCAAATGATTTCGCGAATTTTTTTTTGTTTTGGCATATGATATGTTTGAGTAAACAAGAATCGTTTTCGAAAATCGTAAATGCACACGTTAACAACTGGTCGTTGATTGAAATTGGATAAAAAGCGTTTCGAGGTTTTTCGAAAGTTAGGAAAATACACAACCAATACCAATTTTGCTTTCCCTTTCCTTTCGTAGAGGATCAGTTAGGTAACTATTTAAGCGAGCGTTTATTCATTAAGTTCCTAAGTAAGTAGAAAGTGTTTTGGTTGTTTGGTTGCCATCGATATATATTGTCAATCTCTTAAGAAGTAATCTCATTTAAAACGTTATGGTATTGTTTAATTAAGTTAATCGTAAATGTCATTTATCGATACGATGTCCCCACAACAAATCGATTTCGCGTCATCTTATAGGTAATAACATTCGTTATCTGCTCGCAATGCGCAAAATAGAGGAGGAAAGTGGCTTGCGATTAACTAAATAGCGTTTCTTGCTAGTGACTCTCGTGCAAATGAGGGCGTGCCCGGCGCCTTCACCATCGCCTCGCCTCGCAACAATGTTCGTGCTATCGAGGCAAGTCATTAGCGTTTTAATTGCGTTCAGCTCATTAATATATTCAACGAAGGCTGTGTGATACAAACAGCGTGAATTTCCCGAGGTGCGGATACTTACTAAACTCTTCCAACACTCTTTCCTAATAAATCAATTTTAACTTGTAATTGGACAAAAGTGCATTGTTATTTTTCCAAGTTCAACCGTGAACCGTGTTGGTAACTCTATGTAAACATATCTTGGAATTGGAATCGACTTTCATCTACGTTCCATCTTCGAGTTTATTTTAAGTTTAGCTGAAAGTGGTGCTCCTTTCTTGTTTTTTACCTTTCATAATTAACAGCGTAGGAAATTACCAACAGCTATCAACGTCATTAGCAAGCGAGTAAGGCGGTAATTAATTACAATTATTCTTAATTAAATTTTCGTGCGCCGAGCAAACTAATACATGATCACGTTGATATGAAAATGTAAATCTGTTACAAATTAGGTGGTGTTTAGTTTGAAATTTAGTACGAGTAGATGAATGCCAAATTGTAATTTGCAGCAGTTATTTGGTTTTTTCATTTAGTAGGTTTCAGGGTTGACAAACAACCAGGGTTTTTTTACATCAAAACGAACAAACGAGTTAGTTTAAATCGTTTTGTTTTTTGGTTTAAACCAATTGATTTCATTTGCGTTTTTAACGTTTGCATTTTCAATAAAAATAATTACTTTTATACAATTCTAATGAAAAACAATTTACTATTAATATACAGGGTGATCGGTACAAGATAATTTTTGGTTGCCCAGTAAAGTAAATTGTAAAGAAATAAACTAAATAAAAATCAATCAATTAGTAAGTAAATTCTTACAAAATAATATAAATGATAAAAACCAATAAATTCTTTTAGAAAACACGTGATTTAAACCTGCCAACCCTGGTATATTTATTTTTTTGGCGACTCTAGGATCTCTCTGGATTGAAGCACATGTGGATAAAGCAGATTTTCGTCTTTGTTCGTATTTGGTTTCAGTTTTTCAGAAGTCAAACGACTTTGTAGTAGTTGATAAAAATTCAGCAGGTGTTGGGAATGACTTGAGTAAGAGGAATCGAAGCCAAACACGTCTCAATCGAACGGTTTGCCGTCGCCAGAGCGCACCCGCGGCGGGGGAGGCGTTGGAGAAAATTAACAATCAACAGAGACGAGGCGAAAACAAAGCGTTCGCAGAGCGTTCGCGGGGGGCGCGAACGCGTTAAGCAGTAAGTAGATTAGAGTGATAACGGGCGCTTCGCAGCAGCAGCGGTGGTGGCGGCGGCGATAGGGGGCGGCGATGGGGGCGGCAGTGGCCATTACGGGCTCGGCATCGAGTCGGAGAGGGCATCCGATGGCGTGCCGTCGCTGGAGTTGATCGAGAAGGCCCGGTTTGGTGCACGCCGCTGTCGCAGCACCGACGGATCGAAGTTCGGATGGCGTCGCGCGTGCTTGCTGCAAAAACAAATTGCGATTGAGATGTTAGTCAGCAAGGCAGAGAGCGCCGCCGATGCCGGCAACTAGCAGGACGTTAATTACGTGGCAGCAAAGCAAAAGGGCGTCCGAATGGGTAGCAGGAAACTCTTGGGAAATATGGTTGATGCAATTTTACAATTGCCAACAGACATTTTGATTGTTGAAAGAACGCTAAGTTAGAAATCGAACTTTATTTTCTGTTTCTAACATCATTATACCACAGTTTCAGACGGGTCTAAAAATTTGGAAACAAATGGACAACTTTTGGAGGAAGTTCCCCATATTTATCTGCCCAAAAGTCATCGGTGAAAAGGTGTTAAAAATCGAACTTTACTTTCTGTTTCTGGCATCATTATATCACAATATCGTAAGGGTCTAAAATTTGGAAAAATGTACCTCTTTTGGATGAAGTTCTTCAAATGGTAACTAACTCTCACGCCACTATAATTAGAAACAACTTAACAAAAACTTACTGTATTTGACTAGCTTGAAAAACCGCAACAAAGAGAGATAAAAAACGTACTCATGCTTCCATTTTGCGTGTCTAACAGAGTCCAACATACAAAGATGCAACTTAAACATTTGTGGCCAACATAGGCAGGTGTTCAATTTCTGAGGATGGCTAGCTTAACAGGTTTTATTGAACTTACAATATCGTGCAAGTCATAGTAAGAATGAATAAATTTAGAAAAAAAAAAAGAACAACGACCTAAATCGAAGAGATGGTATTTTTCTATCCAAACGTAATATGTTGGATATTGTTGGAAGGAAGCAAAGAATACGACTCGCTTCATGAATATTTGTAACTTCTGTTCCGCGTGTTTCATTGCACAGTTATTTCCGTATTTTCTCATACTCCACGTCACAAGCTACAACATGCCTAATTCTATTTACATTTGCCATTATCCTACTTTCCACTCGCATTGCTTCTCCATAAGGTGAATGCTGCGCTGTAATCGTGAAGTTATTAAAAAACACGACAAGCAATTCGCTCGAAAGATTGTCTTCTATAATGACTACGGCAAAATGATGTGAATAATGCGCAAAGAGACAAAAACGTCTTCAACGTTGAGCGAACCCCTAACGAGTAGACAATAAATAGGAAATAAGTGTTGCGGATTAAATACGTGAACAGGTGCGCTTCCAATTACTAATTAATTAATAGCAGCGCCGTCCAAGCAAGAAAGCTGTTTCAGATTGCAAATTTGATTGCGTACAGTTATGATAAGCACGTAAAAAATTGCGTTGACTTTGTACAGGCGTTGCGTTGTTTATTCGGGGGCACGCTTAGAACCCTAGTCGTAATAGAAAATGTAGAATAAATCACAGCGAAGACGGAAAGAAAGACCTGGTTGCCTTTCTTGCTCCTTCTCGTGAGCAAGCATCTGAGGAGAGAAAGTTCGTTTTGTTGTGTCGCCCTGCGAAGAGCCTCTTCTGCATGACGACGACGACGACGACGACGACGACATAGTAAATTAGTTGCAAAATTCTTTACGGCGGCAAAATGAAAATAAGTATGACATCGAATAAATTATGCAAATTCGCAATAAACTTTACACATTTACCGCACGACAAGGAACCCGTGAGGGAGGGCTAAATTTAATATTAAACGTCGACTCGTGCCCGACCTCCAGACAGCTTAAAATACGACCATCTAACCAGACAAACGCACCAAAATAGCGAAAAATAGAGATAAAAATACGTTCGCAATGCGGGAGGGCTTCAATTGCAAGGTTCTCTAGCAAAAGGGAGGAAAATGTACGTAAATTCTATCTACCCAAGCTTCCTTCCATGGTTTGTTTCGCGATGTTGTAATGCAGTGAAAACTGTCTAACTTGGCCAATACAACTAAACACTAATCAATTCAGATTTTATTTATTTATTGATAACAATAACAAATTTTAACGTTCACCCTGTAAATGTCCCAAATATCGTCACTGACCCATTTATCGTCACATAAAAATATAAAGCTAGAATTTGAGCAAAATAATATTTCAAATTAAAAGAGCGTGAAGAATGGATTTAGTTTATTCTACATCCGACTTTCTATTCAAAATATTGCCTTAGTATGCCGATATTTAGGCCAATATGGTAGCAAACAGAAAATGGATTTTAACCAGTTTTTAAAGAGTAAATTAATTTGTATTACCACCGATGAATGCAATTAAAGATAGCAATGACTGGCTTCAAATACTGCAATGGCCAACATAGAGAGGTATAAAGAATATTCATGCTTCCATTTTGCGTATCCAACATAGACAGGTGCCCAACATATGAAGGTGCAAGTGAAGGAGATTAGCTTAGATGCAAACTAAATGAGAGATCGTCATTTCCATCGATCTATGGCCAACATAGACAGGTGGCCAACTTATGAGGGTTATAGAGAGGTAGAGAAAATACGCATGCTTCCATTTGGCGTGTCCAACATAGGCAGGTGGCCAACATAGGAAAGTGTAGGTGAAGGAAATGAGCTTGTATGCAAACTAAAGGGGATGTCGTCATTTCCATCGATCTAGTTGGCCAAGTTGATAGGTTTTACTGTATTTTATACATAGGGACGAACATTTTCGATAATAGTAAAGCATTGCACACACAGGTAGGTGCGAACAATGTAGTACATGGCCGGATTGTGCGCAGAATGTGGACTGACAGCGCTGGTTTATTGAATCTCTTATCATAATAGCGGCCGTTAGCGGTAAATGAGGTCTCATTATAATAAAATTGGAAAACATCCCTCCGCTCTGCGTCGGCGTCGCTTCGTTCCGCTATTTCCATTTCAGGATGCGCTATTTCATCCACGGAGCGCTGCAAACCAGGCGACAGCCGGCACACATCAACCTATTTTTCCACGTCCTGCCGACGTCCTCGCCCGTATCCGCCAGACATCATGTCGTTCACTTTACTACTCCAACGAGATGCACAAACACACCGTGCCTCCCTTGAACACATTCTTATTGAGATGTTACATGATTTGGATAAGATCTACATGCATTTTTCATTGTGTTTTTTTTTGTCATTTTCCTTCTATACTCTTTCTATACACTTCAAAAGTATATGCACAGTCAGGAAAGTCATCGGATCACAAATGTTTAAAACAGCATATCGTTATTTTGTGTTTAAGGTGCTTTTGAATAGTTGTACAGGGTAGTCAGAAGAAAATGGAAACTTTTGTTTATTAAGGTGGATAACTAAAGAGACAAGTCTATAAGGATAATGAATAATAGAACTGCTTTTGGAAGCCCTCTAATGAAACACATGTTTCCTTGATTTAATCTGATCTCCTAGATCGTCACTTACATAATCACTTGTTTGAGGTTGTTCTAACAAGATCACACTTGAAAT
>JAODFX010000010.1:31262-48079 GCA_027580035.1 Dorylogaster longipes | reverse complement strand
AAAAATAATGGATTATAGCCCCTCAACTATAAACCAAAATCTAAAAAATCAAAAAGAATAAAAACAATGGATTATAGCCCCTCAACTATAAACCAAAATCCAAAAAATCAAAAAGAATAAAAATAATGGATTATAGCCCCTCAACTATAAACCAAAATCTAAAAAATCAAAAAGAATAAAAATAATGGATTATAGCCCCTCAACTATAAACCAAAATCCAAAAAATCAAAAAGAATAAAAATAATGGATTATAGCTCCTCAACTATAAACCAAAATCCAACAAATAAAAAAATATTAAAAAAAATTAAAAATTATCATTTATAAAACCCTTTTTATAAATAAAAAAAAAATTATAAAAATTTATCCCCTCCCCCCAAAAACCTTGACCAAAAAAATTAAAAAATATCGCCAAACCCTCCGACAATCAACAAAAATATTTCATTTTTTTTTATAAACTTAAAATTAAACACAAATTTATTATACTAAGATATATTAACCTCTCTCAAAGGTTTTTTATTTTTTTGATTTTTAACATACCAAAATACTATTAACCCAATATTTCAGGTTCTTTAGAAAAAATAAATTTAATAAATTAAAAATAAATATTAAAATTAAAATAAAAAATTAAATATACATATTTTTTAAAAAATAAATTATTTTAAAAAAATATTAAAAAAAAATTAGATAAAAATTCTTTATCAAAATAAAACTTTTTATAAAAAAAAATTAATAATAACTTCTAATATTAACCATTTAGTACCATTTTTTTTAATTTTAACTTAAAGTACTAACTAATGACTATATATATATATAATATATGTAAATATAACCATATATGCGAAAAATTGCCCTATTTTTTTTTATATGTCACTTTAAATTTAATTAAACAATTTAAATACAAAACTTAATTAAAATAACAACTTATAAAATGTAAAAAATATCAATAATTTACAAATTAAAATAAAATAATTTTCTTATAAAAATAAACTAATTATAATTAATTAATCCAAAAAAATTATATAAAATCCTAATTTAATAAATTACTTAAATATTTAATTTTTAAAAATAATCTTTTAAATAAAAATTAATTTATATTTAATTTTAAATTTTATAAAAATTTAAGATAATGTTAAATAAAAGGACTTTTTTTTTTAGTATAAATACCTCATTAATATTAATCATAATAAAATAATATTATTTTATTTTCAATTATATATATTTTTACTATTTAATATTAACTATTAATATTTAATAAAAAATCAATATTTCATTATTTTCATTAAAATTTATTGATTATTAATTTATAATATTTTTAATGTTAATAATAAATATAAATTAACTTATATTTTAAATTATTATTATATTAATATATAATATATTTATATATATTAAAAAATTTATTATTATTTATATATATATATATATATTAAGAAGATATTAATATATAATAATAATAAATTTAAATATTTATTTATAAATATTCAATTAATTTAAGTAAATAAAAAAATTTAAATTTAAATTTTTATCTGATTTTTTTTTTTTTTTTTTTTCAAATTAATAGAATTACTTGTAAAATATAACGTTATTTATTTTATGAAATTTATAGTAAATTAATTAAATATTTTATTATTAAAATAAAAATAATAATTCAAATAATAAATTTAATTTTTATTAATAAAAAATAAATGAAAATCCAATATACCCCCCTTACTTTTAACCTAATTAAAAAACAAGCCTATTTTTTAACCCCAGCCATTAAAAATCGACAAAAAAAAATCAAAAAAAAAGCCAAAAAAAAAAAATTTTTTTTTTTGCCCAATTTTGAATTTTAAATATACTTACCTAAAGTTATAATTTTTAAGTTTACAAAAAAAGTTTTAATAAAGTGCCTGATAAAAGGCCTATTTTGATAGAATAGTTAATGTGAATAATCCACCTTTATTATATTTAACAGAATTAAACTGTTTCCTTAAGTCTCAAAAACTTTTATACCTCTTATACTAAAATATAAAAAGATAAGCTAAATAAGCTATTGGGTTCATACCTCACTTATAAAGGTTTTAATCCTTTTCTTTTTAATTATTAAACTTTATAAAATTATATTTTTTAATTCAATAATAATCGGAACTTTAATAACAATTTCATCAACTTCTTGAATAGGAATATGATTAGGCTTAGAGATTAATTTATTATCAATTATCCCCTTAATAAGAAATAATAATAATAGTCTTTCAAATGAAGCATCCCTAAAATATTTTATTACCCAAGCAATTGCTTCAACAATTATCCTATTTTCTTTAATTTTTATATCTTTTAATTTATTTTTTTTTATAGATTCAAACATTTTTATTATAAACTCTGCATTATTGACTAAATTAGGAATGGCTCCCTTTCATTTCTGATTTCCAGAAGTAATGGAAGGACTATCCTGAAATAATTGTATAATTATACTTACATGACAAAAAATTGCCCCAATAATTCTTTTATTTTATAATTTCAACTCTTTATTATTCTTTACTTTTATTATCCTAATTTCAATATTAATTAGAAATACAATAGGACTAAATCAAATTAGATTACGAAAAATTTTAACTTACTCCTCAATTAATCATATAGCTTGATTAATAAGTTCAATTTTTCTTAATGAATCCATTTGATTGTTATATTTCTTAATTTATAGTTTAATTTCAATTAATATTATTTTAATATTTAAAATTTTAAATTTATTCTATTTAAAACAATTATTTAACTCAATTAATAAAAATTTTATTTTAAAATTTTTTTTTATTATAAATTTTCTATCTTTAGGAGGCATTCCACCATTTATTGGATTTTTCCCAAAATGAATCATTATTCAAAATTTAATTTATATGAATTTTTTTTGAATAACCTTTTTTATAATTTTATTGACTTTAATTACAATATATTTTTATACCCGATTAATATTTTCTACATTAATTATTTTTTCTAATCAAATTAATTATTCAATTAAAAATAATTTAAATATTTATTATATTTCTTTAACAAACTGTTTATCTTTATTAAGTTTAATTTTTATTAGAATCCTTTTTAATTTTTAAGGATTTAAGTTAATTAAACTAAAAGCCTTCAAAGCTTTAAATAAAGAAAATCTTTAAGCCTTAAATTTACATTACCTTTAAATTTGCAATTTAATATCATTTTTGAATATAAGGCTTGGTAAAAGAAAAAAATTTCATAAATAAATTTACAATTTATCGCCTATTATCAGCCATTTTACCGAATAAATGATTATTTTCTACAAACCATAAAGATATTGGAACTTTATATTTTATCTTTGGAATTTGATCAGGAATAGTAGGAACATCCCTTAGTCTTCTAATCCGAGCAGAACTCGGTAATCCTGGATCTTTAATTGGAGATGACCAAATTTACAATGTAATTGTAACTGCTCATGCATTTGTAATAATTTTTTTTATAGTTATACCTATCATAATTGGTGGATTTGGTAACTGATTAGTCCCTTTAATACTAGGAGCTCCAGATATAGCATTCCCTCGAATAAACAATATAAGATTCTGATTTCTACCCCCTTCCCTTACTCTACTTCTAATAAGAAGATTAGTAGAAAGAGGAGCCGGAACAGGATGAACTGTTTATCCCCCACTTTCATCAAATATCGCACATGGAGGAGCATCTGTAGATTTAGCTATTTTTAGACTTCATTTAGCAGGTATCTCATCAATTTTAGGGGCAATTAATTTTATTACAACAGTAATTAATATGCGATCCCCAGGAATAACTTTTGATCAAATACCTCTCTTTGTTTGAGCTGTAGCCATTACAGCATTGTTATTATTACTATCTTTACCAGTTTTAGCAGGAGCTATTACTATACTTCTTACAGATCGTAATTTAAATACATCTTTTTTTGATCCTGCTGGAGGAGGAGATCCAATTTTATACCAACATTTATTTTGATTTTTTGGACATCCAGAAGTTTATATTTTAATTCTCCCGGGATTTGGAATAATTTCTCATATTATTAGACAAGAAAGCGGAAAAAAAGAAACTTTTGGATCTTTAGGAATAATTTATGCAATAATAGCTATTGGTTTACTAGGATTTGTAGTATGAGCTCATCATATATTTACTGTAGGAATAGATGTTGATACTCGAGCTTATTTTACTTCAGCAACTATAATTATTGCTGTACCTACAGGAATTAAAATTTTTAGATGATTAGCTACTCTTCATGGTACACAAATTAATTATTCCCCTTCTATATTATGAGCATTAGGATTTGTATTTTTATTTACTGTAGGAGGATTAACAGGAGTTATTTTAGCTAATTCTTCTATTGATATTATTCTTCACGATACTTACTATGTAGTTGCACATTTTCATTATGTTTTATCCATAGGAGCCGTATTTGCTATTATAGCAGGCTCAATTCAATGATTTCCCTTATTTACAGGATTAACATTAAATGAAAAAATATTAAAAATTCAATTTTTTATAATATTTCTAGGAGTAAACTTAACATTTTTCCCTCAACATTTCTTAGGATTAGCTGGAATACCGCGACGATACTCTGATTACCCAGATGCTTATATAACATGAAATGTAATTTCATCAATTGGGTCATTAATCTCATTAATTAGAATTTTATTTTTTATATTTATTATTTGAGAAAGATTCTCCTCTAATCGAAAAAGAATTAATTCACTAAATATAATTGCATCTTTAGAATGATTACAACAAATACCCCCTTCTGAACACTCCTATTCTGAATTACCCGTATTATCTAATTTCTAATATGGCAGAATAGTGTAATGGATTTAAACCCCATATATAAAGTTTAAACTTTTTTTAGAAATCGCTACATGAAAAACATTAACAACTCAAGATAGAGCTTCCCCCTTAATAGAACAACTTACTTTTTTTCATAATCATGCTCTTATAATTTTATTAATAATTACAATTTTAGTAAGATATTTAATAATTAATTTATTTTTTAATAAATTTAATTATCGTTATTTACTAGAAGGACAAACTATTGAACTAATTTGAACAATTCTCCCAGCTATTACTTTAATTTTTATTGCCCTTCCTTCATTAAAATTATTGTATTTATTAGATGAAATTAATAATCCTTTAATTACAATTAAAACAATTGGACATCAATGATATTGATCTTATGAATATTCAGATTTTAAAAATATTGAATTTGATTCTTATATAATCCCCTCTAATGAAATAAAATCATTTAATTTTCGATTATTAGATGTAGATAACCGAATTTCAATTCCTTTTAATTCACAAATTCGAATAATTATAACTGCCGCAGACGTAATTCATTCATGAACAATTCCCTCAATAAGAATTAAAATTGACGCAACCCCTGGACGATTAAATCAAATTAGATTTTTTACTAATCGAACAGGAATCTTTTTTGGACAATGTTCAGAAATCTGTGGTGCAAATCATAGATTTATGCCTATTGTATTAGAAAGAATTTCTCCTAATAAATTTATTAAATGAATTTCAATAATAAGAGAAATTTCATTAGATGACTGAAAGTAAGTAATGGTCTCTTAAACCACATAATAATAGAATAACAACTATTTCTAATGAAAAATTTAGTTAAATTAATAACATTAGTTTGTCAAACTAAAATTATTTTTAAAAATAATTTTTTATTCCACAAATAGCCCCATTAAATTGATTAAGATTATTTATTATATTTCTTATAATTTTTATTATATTCAATATAATAAATTACTTCTCTTTTATTTATCCTAAAAAATTTCTATCTTTTATAAAAAAAAATAAATTAAATAATTGAAAATGATAACAAATTTATTTAACTCTTTTGATCCCTCTAGAATATTAAATATATCAATTAATTGATTAAGAACTTTTATTGGAATTTTAATTATCCCTACAATATTTTGATTAATTCCATCCCGTTGAAACATTTTATGAATTAATATTTCTAATATTTTACATAAAGAATTTAAAACTCTAATTGGAAATAAAATAAAAGGAAGAACATTAATCTTTATTTCATTATTTTCTATTATCTTATTTAATAACTTTATAGGACTATTCCCCTATATTTTTACTAGAACAAGACATTTAATTATAACATTAACATTAGCATTACCTTTATGATTAAGATATATAATTTTTGGATGAATTAATAATACAACTCATATATTTGCCCATTTAGTTCCACAAGGAACTCCCCCTATTTTAATACCATTTATAGTATGTATTGAAACAATTAGAAATATTATCCGACCAGGAACTTTAGCAGTACGACTATCAGCAAATATAATTGCAGGACACTTATTAATAACTTTATTAGGAAATACTGGCCCAATATTATCTATAATAATAATTAATTTATTAATTATTACTCAAATCTTATTAATCACTCTTGAATCAGCAGTAGCTATTATTCAATCTTACGTATTTTCAATTTTAAGAACATTATATTCTAATGAAGTAATTTAATGTCAAAAAAAAACCATCCCTTTCATTTAGTAGACTTCAGCCCATGACCAATTCTTGGTGCATTTAGAGCTATAATTACAATAATTGGACTAATTAAATGATTTCATATATTTAATAATAATTTATTTTTAATAGGATTTACTATTACATCATTAATTACATACCAATGATGACGAGATATTTCACGCGAAGGAACTTTTCAAGGTTTACATACTTTTACTGTAACCATAGGGCTACGCTGAGGAATAATCTTATTTATTACATCAGAAGTATTCTTTTTTATTTCTTTTTTTTGAGGATTCTTTCATAGAAGATTATCACCAACAATCGAATTAGGATTATTATGACCTCCTAAAGGAATTTATACTTTTAATCCAATTGAAATTCCATTACTTAATACATTAATTTTATTAACATCAGGATTAACTGTAACATGAGCTCATCATAGATTAATAGAAAATAATATAAAACAAACTACCCAAAGATTATTTTTAACAATCATTTTAGGAATTTATTTTTCAATTTTACAAGGATTTGAATATATCGAAGCATCTTTCTCTATTTCAGATGCAATTTATGGATCATCATTTTTTATAGCAACAGGATTTCACGGAATTCATGTAATTATTGGAACTACTTTCTTATTAATCTGTTTAATTCGACATCTAAATAATCATTTCTCCTGTATCCACCATTTTGGATTTGAAGCCGCAGCATGATACTGACATTTTGTTGATGTAGTATGATTATTTTTATATATTTCAATCTACTGATGAGGTAGATATTTATATAGTATAAAAATTATTTTTAACTTCCAATTAAAAGATCTAATAAAATTAGTATAAATAATTTTTATAATAATAATAATAATAATTTTAATTTTTATAATTTCTATAATTATAATAAGTATATCTTCAATCTTATCTAAAAAAACTTTTATAGACCGAGAAAAAAGAAGCCCTTTTGAATGTGGATTTGACCCTAAATCTTCATCACGTTTACCTTTTTCAATTCAATTTTTTATAATTGCCATAATTTTTTTAATTTTTGATGTAGAAATTACTCTTCTTGTACCTCTAATCTTAACTTTAAAAATATCAAATTTAATAAATTTTTTCTTTATTATAATTTTTTTTATTACAATTTTACTAATTGGATTATATCATGAATGAAAACAAGGAGCATTAAGATGAATTAATTAGGATAATAGTTAATTATAACATTTAATTTGCATTTAAAAAATATTGAAAAATCAATTTATCTTACTAATAAGAAACAATAATTTGTATTTAGTTTCGACCTAAAATTTGGCTATATAGCCCTTATTAATAAACCCAACCCAACCTATAAATAGGTTATTAATTGAAACCAAATAGAGGTAAATCATTGTTAATGATTAAATTGAAATAAAACTCCAATTAAATTTTTTTTTTATTCGAAATATGAATAAATCAAGAATAAGCTTCTAACTTAATTCTTTAGCGATGAAAACTCGTTAATATTTCTATTTATATAATTTAATAAAATATTACATTTTCATTGTAAAAATAGAAAATTATTTTCTTATAAATATTTAAAAATTAAAACAATTTCCTTAATATCTTCAATATTACGCTCTATATAAGCTATTTAAATAAAATATAATAAATAAAATAAAAATTCAAATTATTATTAAAATTAAATAAATTTTTAAATTATTTCTATAAATAAACTGAAAAAACTTAGATGATATTTTTATTTTTATATAAATATTTTGCCCTCCCGCATATTCAGACCAGCCTTGATCAATATAATTATATAAATTCAAACCTATTTTAGTAAAATAAAAATTTACCCCATAAGTAGAAAGAATAGGTATATTTCATATAGAAGAAAAAAATAAAATAAAAAAATTATTGGATTTTAAAGAATAATTCAATTTAAATTTTGATAATTCTAACCCTAACCATACACCTAAAAAAGTTACAATTAAAGCCATAATTTTTATAATAAAAGGTAAACAAATAAAATAAGGAGTAGGAAAAATTAATCATATTAATATTCTTCCTCCTATAATAACAAAAAAAATTAAACCTATCATTCCTTTTAATATATAAATTCTTAAATCATTAATTATTCTTATACAAGAAAAATTAAAATTCCCAAATATTGAATAAAATAATAAACGAAAAGTATAACAAACAGTTAAACCTGTAGAAATAAAAAAAATTAAATAAATATATAAATTTAAGTAATTTATTGATAAAATTTCCAAAATTAAATCTTTTGAATAAAACCCAGATAAAAAAGGAATACCGCATAAAGATATATTAGAAATAAAAAAAAAACATCTTGTTAAAGGTATAAAATAAATTAAACCCCCTATAAAACGAATATCTTGACAATTTAATAAATTATGAATAATACAACCAGCACATATAAATAAAGTAGCTTTAAATAAAGCATGTGTTAATAAATGAAAAAAAGCTAAATTTATTTCCCCTAAAGATAAAATTCTCATTATTAGACCCAATTGACTTAAAGTTGATAGCGCAATAATTTTTTTTAAATCGAATTCAAAATTTGCCCCCAACCCAGCTATAAATATTGTTATTCTTCCAATAAATAATATAAATATTATTAAAAAATTTCTCAATCTTAGATTAAAACGAATTAACAAATAAATACCAGCAGTAACTAAAGTTGATGAATGAACTAAAGAAGATACAGGAGTAGGAGCAGCTATTGCTGCTGGTAACCAAGAAGAAAATGGAATTTGAGCTCTTTTTGTTATAGCAGCTAATACTATAAAACAAGAAATAATCATTATTCTTAAATCATTTTTTATTAAATCTACATAAAAATAATAAGATCATCTACCAAAATTTATTATTCAAGCAATAGATAATAAAAAAGCTACATCACCAATACGATTAGTTAAAGCTGTTAATATTCCTGCATTATAAGATTTAATATTCTGATAATAAATAACTAAACAATAAGAAACTAATCCAAGCCCATCTCATCCTAAAAGAATTGAAATTAAATTTGGTCTAATAATTAGTAATATTATTGATAAAACAAACATAGAAACTAACATAATAAAACGTTTTAATCTTTTATCATTTGATATATACTCATTTGAGTAATAAATAACTATTGAAGAAATAAATAAAACAAATCTTATAAATAATAAAGATATTCAATCAAATAAAATTGTTATAATTAAATTTATTGAATTAAAAGAAAATATAACTAATTCAATAATTAGACTATAATCTAAGATTAAAAAATATAAACTAAATAAAAAAAATATAATTCTAAATATTAAAAAAATCTTATAATAAACTATACAAATATAAAAAATTATTTAAAATAAATTATTATATCTTTAGTATCACAAACTAATATTTTTATTAAACTATTTAAATAAATTCAAAAAATAAATAATTCTCTTTTAAAAATTATAATATTTAAAAAAAACCAATGTAAAAATAAAACTAAATATTCACGAGTATAACCTATTGAAAATCTATATATCCCAGAATATAATTTACCATGTTGTCTATAAGAATATAAATATAATCTATAAACAGCTCTAAAAAAAGAAATTAAACTTAATGTTAATATTCTATAAAATCTAAATTTAATTATTCTATTAATTAATATAATTTCCCCTAATAAATTTAATGAAGGAGGTGCTGCTATATTACTAGACAATAATAAAAACCACCAAAGAGATATTGAAGGCATAATATTAATTAATCCCTTATTTAAATATAATCTTCGTCTTATTAATCGCTCATACCTAACATTTGCTAAAAAAAATAATCCTGAAGAGCATAAACCATGGGCTAATATTAAAACTAATGCTCCACATAACCCTCAATAATTTATTCTTAGAATACCTGATATAACTAAACCCATGTGAGCAACAGAAGAATAAGCCACTAAACATTTAATATCACTTTGACGTATACAAATTAAAGAAACATAAACGCCTCCTACTAATCTAATAACAATAAAAATAATATTAATTTTTACACCAATTTTTATAAAAATTGATATCAACCGCAATATCCCATAGCCTCCTAATTTTAATATAACTCCAGCCAAAATTATAGATCCTGCAACAGGAGCTTCTACATGAGCTTTAGGCAACCATAAATGAACAAAATATATAGGTATTTTAACGAAAAAGACCATATTTATAAATATATACAAATAAAATCTATTTAATATTTTATCTATAAAAAATATATTTAAATTATTAAAATTAAAATAATAATAAAAAATAGAAATTATTATAGGTAAAGAAGCCAATAAAGTATAAAATAATAAATAAACTCCTGCCTGAATTCGTTCAGGTTGATAACCCCATCCTATAATAATAATTAAAATTGGAATTAAACTTATTTCAAAAAATAAATAAAAAATAAATAAATTTATAGAAACAAATGTTAATATTAAAGATAATAATAATAATAACAACAAAAATAAAAATAAATTATAAAAATTATTATTATTATACAATTTAAATCTTGCTATAATTATTAATAAACAAATTCAAATTCTTAATATAACTATAACATAACTTAACAAATCATACCCAAAATTATAACTAATATTAACAACTAAATAATCAAAACTTAGTCCTCCTAAAAATATTATAAAAAATAAACCATAAATATACAAATTAAGTCAAAAATTTTTTTTAAAAAAAGTTAAAGGAATTATAAAAATTAAAAATAAAATATATTTTATCATAACATATTAAAAACTTGGAAATAATCTCTCCCGTGTGTACGAATTATACTTACTAAAAGAGATAATCCTAAAGCACCTTCGCATACTCTTATAGTTAAAAAAATTATACTAAAATAATATTCATAATTAAAAAATCCTAAATAAATAAATAAATTAAAATATAATGATAAAATAATAAACTCTAATCTTAATAATATTAATAAAAAATGTTTTCGTTTTTTAGAAAAAATTATTAAACCTCTAAAATATATAATAATAGAAAAAAATAAATAAATTAACATTTGTTTTAATAATTTAAAAAAAATATTGGTCTTGTAAATCAAAAATAAGTCTAACTTTTAAAACTTCAAAGGAAAGAAAATCTCTTATCTTTAATCTCCAAAATTAAAATTTTTATAAACTATCCTTTGTATTTCTTTAATTCTTATACTAAATTTTTCCTTATCAATAATCATAATATTTCTAAAACATCCTTTATCAATAGGCTTAAATCTTATAATCCAAACATTATTAATTACTTTAATTACAGGACTATTAAATTTTAATTTTTGATACTCTTATATTTTATTTCTTATTATAATTGGAGGAATATTAATTTTATTTATTTATATAACAAGAATTGCATCAAACGAAAAATTTAAAATTTCAATCAATTTAACATTAATATTTACTTTTCTATTTTTTATATCCATTTCAAGAATACTTTTTAAATTTTTTAATTTTTATATAAAACTTGAAAACAAATATAATTTAAATATCTACACTATTTCATTAAATAAATTTATTAATAACCCTATAAATATTATTTTATTCTTAATTATTATATATTTATTTATTACTCTAATTGCAATTGTTAAAATTTCAAATATTAAATTAGGACCTTTACGACAAAAATTTTAATGAAAACACCTTTACGATTAAAATCACCAATACTTAAAATTATTAATAATAGATTAGTAGATCTCCCTTCTCCTTCAACAATCTCTTCTTGATGAAATTTTGGATCTTTACTAGGCTTATGTTTAACTATTCAAATTATTACAGGATTATTTTTAGCAATACATTATACAGCAAACATCGAAATTGCATTCAACAGAATTATCCACATTTGTCGTGATGTAAATTATGGCTGACTTTTACGAACATTACATGCTAATGGTGCCTCATTTTTTTTTATTTGTTTATATTTACATATCGGACGAGGAATTTACTATAGTTCTTACTATCTAATTATAACTTGAACAGTAGGAGTATTAATTTTTTTTATAGTAATAGGAACCGCCTTTCTAGGATATGTCCTTCCATGAGGACAAATATCTTTTTGAGGAGCTACAGTCATTACTAACCTTGTATCCGCTATTCCATATTTAGGTCTTTCAATTGTCCAATGATTATGAGGGGGATTTGCTGTAGATAACGCAACTTTAACTCGTTTCTTCACATTACATTTTTTATTACCTTTTATTGTTACTGCTCTAGTAATAATCCATCTTTTATTTTTACATCAAACAGGCTCAAATAATCCTTTAGGGGTTAATAGAAATATTGATAAAATTCCTTTTCATCCTTATTTTTCTTTTAAAGATTTATTCGGATATTTACTTATAATATTTATTTTAACATTTTTAACATTAACTAATCCTTATTTATTAGGAGATCCTGATAATTTTACTCCCGCTAATCCTCTAGTAACTCCAGTCCATATCCAGCCAGAATGATATTTTTTATTCGCATACGCAATTTTACGATCAATTCCAAATAAGTTAGGAGGGGTAATTGCTTTAGTAATATCTATTTTTATTTTATTTTTTTTACCTTTTATAAATAAAAAAAAAATACAAAGATTACAATTTTATCCATTAAATAAAATTCTATTTTGATTTCTTTTAACTATTATTATTTTATTAACATGAATTGGCGCTCGCCCTGTAGAAGACCCGTATATTTTTACAGGACAAATTTTAACAATTATATATTTTCTTTACTATATTATTAGCCCCATTATTGCCAACTTTTGAGATAAAATCTTATTTAATTAGTTAATGAACTTGTTAAAGTATATATTTTGAAAATATAAAAAAGGAATAAAACCCTATTAACTTAATACTAAATTTTATTAACTAAATAAAAAAGGAAAAAATCATTATTTTTAAACCACAAAAAAAAAATAAATAATTTAAAGAAATAGGTAAGAAACTTTTTCAAGCCAAATATATTAATTTATCATAACGAAAACGAGGTAAAGTTCCACGAACCCAAATTCATAAAAATCTTATTAAACCTACCTTAAAAAAAAATAAAATTCTAAAAAAATCACCACCTAAAAATAAAAGACTACAAAAAAATCTTATAAATAAAATTCTTGAATATTCTGCTAAAAAAATTAAAGCAAATCCTCCTCCTCTATATTCTACATTAAACCCAGACACTAGTTCAGACTCCCCCTCTGCAAAATCAAAAGGGGTTCGATTAGTTTCAGCCAAACAAGAAACAAAAAATATCATACTTAAAGGAAAAATTAAAAAAATAAATCAAATAAATTTTTGAAACTTCATAAAATCATATAATCTTAAACTCAAAGTTAAAAATAAAAAAGATAATAAAATTAAAAATAATCTAACTTCATAAGAAATAGTTTGAGCAATAGATCGTAAACCCCCTAATAACGAATAATTAGAATTAGATGATCATCCAGCAACTATAATAGTATAAACCCCTAATCTAGAACAACATAACATAAATAAAATTCTTATATTAAAATTTAATAAAACTGAAAAAAACGGAATACAAAATCATAAAATTAATGATAAAAATAAATTAAAAATAGGAGACATATAATATATAATAAAATTTGACATTAAAGGATTAACACATTCTTTAGAAAATAATTTAATTGCATCACTAAAAGGTTGAGGCAACCCTATTAAACCTACCTTATTTGGACCTTTACGAATTTGAATATACCCTAATAACTTTCGTTCTAATAAAGTTAAAAATGCTACTCCTACTAAAACACAAATAATTAAAACTATTAAACTAATAAAAACTAAAATTAAATCAACTAAAAACAAGTATTATTTGTAAATTAAATTACTTTCATAAAATCTAAATTTATTGCACTATTCTGCCAAAATAACAATTTAATTCAAAAAAAAATAAATTTTATAAATACTTGGTCCTTTCGTACTAAAATATTTTAATAAATTAAAGATAGAAACCAATCTGGCTCACGCCGATTTAAACTCAGATCATGTAAAATTTTAAAGGTCGAACAGACCTAATTTTATAGCTTCTACACCAAAAATTAATTTTAATCCAACATCGAGGTCGCAAACTTTTTTTTCGATTTGAACTCTTTAAAAAAATTACGCTGTTATCCCTAAGGTAATTTAATCTTATAATCAAAAAACTGGATCAAATAATCATTTATAAATGTAAATTGAATAAAAAGTTAATTAAATTTTTATATCACCCCAATAAAATAAAAATTTAATAAAAATTAAAAATTTCCTAAAAAAATTAAAAATAAAATTTTATAAAACTCTATAGGGTCTTCTCGTCTTTTAAAACTATTTAAGCTTTTTTACTTAAAAATAAAATTCTAAAAATTAAATAGAGACAGATTTTTTCTCATTCAATCATTCATACCAGCTTTCAATTAAAAAACTAATTATTATGCTACCTTTGCACAGTCAAAATACTGCGGCCATTTAAAAATCAGTGGGCAGATTAGACTTTAAATTATAATCAAAAAGACATGTTTTTATTAAACAGGTGAAAAAATTAATTGCCTAATTCCTTTATTTAAATTTTTTCATTTAAATATCTATAATTTAAATTATACTAATTTTATCATAATAACTAAAATTAAATAATTAAATCTTACTTTTAAATAAAATAATTAAAAATTAATAAAATATTATAAAACATAAAAATTAATTATAACAAATTAATTAATAAAAATTATTAATCCTATATATTTTTATTAAATTTATTCTTTTATAATAAGATATTACTTAGCTAATCCCAAATAATATTTTTAATAATAAAAATTAATTTTAAAAAATAAAATTATTCTAAACTATTAAATAAATTAAATTTATTTCTTTAAAAACTAGATATATTTAAAAACGAAAACATTTCATTACCAAAAAACTATTTTAAATAATTATAAAACATTAAAATAAATAATTTTTTAAATCTTTTAAAATCGAGAAAATTTTATATAAAAATTTTATTTAATAAACCCTGATACACAAGGTACAAAAAATAAATTTTTCTTTAATTTATTTAATAAATTTCTATCACTATACTAATTAACTATAATAAAAAAATTATTTCCTAAAATACTTAAACAAAAAAATTTTTTATTTAAATTATAAAAATAATTTTATTAATTCAAATTAAACTGAATTAACAATTATCTTTTTAATGTAAATAAAATACTTACAAAGCTTTAATTTGTAACTAGATACACTTTCCAGTACACCTACTTTGTTACGACTTATCCCAACTTAAATGAGAGTGACGGGCGATATGTGCATATTTTAGAGCTAAAATCATATAATTTAATTAAATTATATTACTATCAAATCCAATTTCATTAAAATTTAAAAAACTAAATCCAAAAATATCTTTATTGTAACCCATTTCTTCTTATATATAATTGCACCTTGATCTGATTTAATTTTTAATAAAAAATCTTGAATATTTTAATTCTAAAAAAATATTCAACTACGATGATATACAAACTTAAAATAAGTAAATAAAATCGTGGACTATCAATTACAGAACAGGTTCCTCTGAATAGACTAAAATACCGCCAAATTTTTTAATTTTCAAGAAATAAACTAATACTAATTTAATAATACTATTTACATTTTAATAATAGGGTATCTAATCCTAGTTTTTATTAAAATTTAATAAATTCATAATCTTAAAAATAAAAATAATTAAAATTAAAATTTTACCTAATAAATTTAAATTTAATTTATTTTAAAAAAATATTTATTACTATTAAAAATAAAAATATTGCATAATATGTATAACCGCAACTGCTGGCACAAATTTTGTCTATACTTAATAAATTTCTAAATCAAACTTTCATTTATTATTAAAATTCCATACTGCAAATAAAATAATTTTAAATTTTTAATTTAACATTTAATCACACAAAAATTTACATATAAATAAATTAAACATAAATTTTTAAAGCCAAAATAAAACTTTTTTTTAAAAAATTTTTATTATAACTTTAACCAACTTCCTGCGGTTAAAAATGACAAGATAATTAAAAGTTAAAAGCAAATTTTAAATTTAAAAATATTTAATTTTCATACAAATTTTTAATATAAATAAAAAACTATTTTAATAAAAATAAAAATTTTTAACCATATCTAAATTCATATATAATTATATTTATTTAAAATCCTAATTTAACTTTCAATCTTTAAAATAATTAAATTATAAAAATTATAATTTAGTTTAAAAATAAAAAATAATGGATTATAGCCCCTCAACTATAAACCAAAATCTAAAAAATCAAAAAGAATAAAAACAATGGATTATAG
>JAODFX010000010.1:16683-31162 GCA_027580035.1 Dorylogaster longipes | reverse complement strand
ATTTAACGGTCAGAAACCTCCTCAATTACTTAATTTGATTGATCAAATTTTAGAAATCACAAAAATTTAGCTATGTTGTGATTCAAAAAATTAAGATCAGAAAAGATTCACTAATAAACTTGCAATTTATTTTTTCAAATTATAGCCTTATAGATTTAATTATTGAAAATAACCAATATTTAAAAAAATAAAATACAAGCAGTTTAATGTGTTAAATAATTATTAAGTAAATTTATAAAATTCCTTAAATCATTAATTAACTTAAGGATTTAAGTTAATAAAAAACTTGTAGCCTTCAAAGCTTCATATAAAATTTAGGTTTTAAGCCTTAGGAGAAACTCCTTTATTAAATTTGCAATTTAATTATAATTTTAGGTAAGACTTAAAATTAAAGTTAGGGGGTAAACACCACCATAAATAAATTTACAATTTATTACTTATATTCAGCCATAACTTTATGAATAAGTGATTATTTTCCACTAACCATAAAGATATTGGAACCTTATATTTTTTATTCGGATCTTGATCAGGAATACTTGGGCTATCTTTAAGATTATTAATCCGAATAGAATTAGGCAACCCAGGATCATTAATTGGTAATGATCAAATTTATAATGTTATTGTCACAGCCCATGCTTTTGTAATAATTTTTTTTATGGTTATACCAATTTTAATTGGAGGATTTGGTAATTGATTAATCCCACTAATATTAGGAGCCCCTGATATAGCTTTCCCCCGAATAAATAATATAAGATTTTGGCTATTGCCCCCCTCATTAATATTATTAATGATAAGAAGTATAATTGAAAGTGGAGCAGGAACTGGATGAACTGCATACCCCCCTTTATCATCTAATATCGCGCATAGAGGCCCTTCAATAGACTTAGTAATCTTTAGATTACATTTAGCGGGAATTTCTTCAATTATAGGAGCTGTAAATTTTATTTCTACTATTATTAACATGCGCTCCCCGGGCATACATTTTGATAGAATGCCTTTATTTATTTGATCAGTATTAATCACTGCCTTATTATTACTCCTATCCTTACCAGTTTTAGCAGGGGCAATTACAATGCTATTAACTGACCGTAATTTAAATACATCTTTTTTTGACCCTGCCGGAGGGGGAGACCCAATTTTATACCAACATTTATTTTGATTTTTTGGTCACCCAGAAGTTTACATTCTAATTTTACCTGGTTTTGGTATTATCTCACATATTGTAAGACAAGAAAGAAAAAAAAAAGAAACATTTGGGACTTTAGGAATAGTTTACGCAATATTAAGAATCGGATTATTAGGGTTTATAGTATGGGCTCATCACATATTTACTGTAGGATTAGATATTGACACCCGAGCATATTTTACATCAGCAACTATAATTATCGCTATCCCAACGGGTATTAAAATTTTTAGTTGATTAGCCACTCTTCACGGATCTCAAATAAACTACTCACCATCAATTATGTGAAGTTTAGGGTTTATTTTTTTATTCACTATTGGAGGACTTACAGGAATTGTTTTAGCAAACTCTTCAATTGATACTATCCTTCACGATACCTACTACGTAGTAGCCCATTTTCATTATGTTTTATCTATAGGGGCAGTTTTTACAATTATAGCAGGAGTAACTCATTGATTCCCATTATTCACCGGATTAATTTTAAATAAAAAATATTTAAAAATTCAATTTATTACAATATTTGTCGGAGTAAATATAACTTTTTTCCCGCAACATTTTTTAGGGTTAATAAGAATGCCTCGACGTTACTCTGATTACCCAGATGCTTATAAATCTTGAAATATAATTTCATCTATTGGTAGTTTAATTTCTTTAATAAGAATTTTATTTTTTATGATTATTTTATGAGAAAGATTTTCATTAAATAACAACAAACTTTTAACCTTACATTTACCATCTTCAGTTGAATGGCTTCAACTTACACCCCCCTCTGAACATTCCTACTCCGAATTGCCAATTTTAACTAAATTCTAATATGGCAGATTAGTGCAATGGATTTAAACCCCATAAATAAAATTATATTTTTATTAGAAAATGTCTTCATGAAAAATATTTATAACCCAAGATAGCATATCTCCAATAATAGAACAATTACTATTTTTCCACGATCATTCAATAATAATTTTATTTATTATTATAATTATAGTAATTTATTTAATAACTACACTATTGTTTAATAATTTTAATTACCGTTATTTATTAAATAATCAAATTATTGAAATAATTTGAACTATTATTCCTGCTATTATTTTAATCTTTATTGCTTTACCCTCACTTCGACTTTTATATTTAATAGAAGAAATTATTAACCCTATAATCACAATCAAAATTATTGGCCACCAATGATTTTGATCTTATGAATATTCTGATTTCAAAAATATTGAATTCAACTCTTATATAATTCCTACTCAAGAATTAAATAATTTTAATTTTCGATTACTTGATGTCGATAACCGAATTTCTATCCCATATAAATCACAAATTCGTATATTATTAACTGCTTCTGATGTACTACATTCTTGAACAATCCCATCAATTAATATTAAAATTGATGCAATTCCAGGGCGTCTTAATCAAGCTAATTTTATTATAAATCAAACAGGAATTTATTACGGACAATGCTCAGAAATTTGTGGGATTAATCATAGATTTATACCTATTGTAATAGAAAGAATTTCACCTAATCATTTCATTAAATGAATTTATCAAATTAGAAAAATTTAACATTAGATGACTGAAAATAAGTTTTGGTCTCTTAAACCAATTATAGTTGAGTAATGTCTTCTTCTAATGATTAATAATTAAGAATTTAGTTAAATAATAACATTAGTTAGTCAAACTAAAATCATTTTTAAAAAAATAATTTTTTATCCCTCAAATAGCCCCCATAAACTGAACTTTATTATTTTTTTATATATTATTCACTATTTTAATAATTAACTTAATTAATTATTTTTTAGTAAACCATAAATTTAAAAAATTAAATAAATCAATTAATTTGGGTAAGAAATTTTACTGAAAATGATAATTAATTTATTTAATTCTTTCGATCCTATAACTTTTATATTTTCTATAAATTGAATTAGTGTACCCCTAAGAATTTTATTTATTCCACCAATATTTTGATTGATCCCCTCTCGATGAAATTATTTTTGAATTAAAATTATAATATTATTACATTATGAATTTAAAGCCCTATCAAAAATTCAAGGAAGAACATTAATATTTATTTCAATTTTTATAGTAATTCTATTCAGTAATTTTTTAGGATTAAGACCTTACATTTTTACTAGATCCAGACAACTAGTAATATCTTTAAGCCTTTCCCTTCCTTTATGAACTAGATTTATATTATTTGGATGAGTAAATAATCCTAATAAAATATTTAGTCATTTAATCCCCCAAGGCACCCCCCAGATTTTAATGCCTTTTATAGTATTAATTGAATCAATTAGAAATATTATTCGTCCTGGAACCTTAGCAATTCGTCTTTCTGCAAATATAATTGCTGGACATTTATTATTAATTTTATTAGGAAATTCAGGATCTTCATTAAATTTTTTTATGTTAAATATTTTAATTATAAGTCAATTTATTCTTCTTATACTAGAAAGAGCTGTTGCAGTTATTCAATCCTACGTTTTTTCTATATTAAGAACTTTATATTCTAGAGAAATCAACTAACCTAATGAAAATACATAAAAACCACCCGTTCCATTTAGTTGATTTTAGTCCTTGGCCTATTTTAATAGCATTAAATACTATAATCATAATAATTAGAATAATTAAATGATTTTCTTATTATACAAATAATTTTTTATTATTTAGATCTAGAATTTCTATTTTAATCATATATCAATGATGACGAGACACAATCCGAGAAAGAACCTACCAAGGGATACACTCCTTAAACGTAGTGTTTGGATTATACTGAGGGATAATTTTATTTATTACTTCAGAAGTATTTTTTTTTATTTCATTTTTTTGAAGATTCTTTCACAATAGATTAAACCCCTCAATTGAATTAGGGATACAATGACCTCCTATAAATATTATTACTTTTAACCCAATATCTATCCCTCTTTTAAACACATTAATCCTATTAACTTCAGGGCTTACAATTACATGAGCACACCATAGTCTTTTAATAAATAATTTTAAAGAATCTATGTATAGAATTTTTTTAACTGTAATTTTAGGAACTTACTTTACAATTTTACAAAACTATGAATATATAATAGCCTCATTTTCTATTTCTGATGCAATTTATGGAACAATCTTTTTTATAGCAACTGGATTTCATGGAATCCATGTCATTATTGGAACATCCTTTTTATTAATTTGTTTAATCCGTCATTTTTTAAATCATTTTTCTAAAAAACATCATTTTGGGTTTGAAGCTGCTGCTTGATACTGACATTTTGTTGATGTTGTTTGATTATTTTTATATATTTCTTTATATTGATGAGGTAAATATTTATATAGTATAATAATTATTTTTGATTTCCAATCAAAAAATCAACTCAAAATTGTATAAATAATTATAATAATCGTCATTTTTGCAATTTTTATTTCTATTATTATTATCTTAATAATTTTATTTATAAGCCTTGTATCCATAAAGACATTTATAGACCGAGAAAAATCCAGCCCTTTTGAATGTGGATTTGACCCAAAAAGAGCAGCACGCCTCCCATTTTCACTACATTTTTTTTTAATTGCTGTAATTTTCTTAATTTTTGACATTGAAATTACTTTATTAATCCCCTTTACTTTAATTTTAAAATCTTCAATTATAACAAATTATTTCTTTCTTTTTAGTATATTTATTCTTATTTTAATTGGGGGACTTTACCATGAATGATCTCAAGGGTCTCTTACATGATCTAAATAGGATAATAGTTAATAATAACATTTAAATTGCAATTAAAAAGTAATGAAAAACATTTTATCTTAAATAAGAAACGATAATTAATTGTAATTAGTTTCGACCTAATCTTAGGCTTAAGCCCTTATTTAATTGAAACCAAAATAGAGGTAATCTATTGTTAATAGTTTTATTGAATTTATATTCCAATTAAAGAAATAATTATAGGAATTTCTAACTCCTAACCATAGCAATTATTGTTAATATTTCTTTTATTTATATAGTTTAATAAAACATTATATTTTCATTATAAAATTAAGATTTTCTTTATAAATATTTTTATGTAATTTTTTACAATTTTAACATTTTCAATATTAAGCTTTTATTTAAGCTATAAAAATATTTTTATTAAAAAATAATAAATATAATAAATAAATGAACTAATAATAATAATAAAATAATTTTAAAATTATTGTATAAAAAATATTGAATTAATTTAGAATTATTCTTTAAATTTATATAAATATTCTGACTACCTAAATATTCTGATCATCCTAAATCAATCTTTAGATATATAAACTTACTTAAATCCATAATAAACCCATTAGTTTTAATTATCACAATATTTAAATTTCACATACTTGAAAAAAATAAACTAAAATTTAAAAAACCACGAAAATTTATCCGATTTATTAAATTAAATTTTGAAACTTCAACCCCGGTTAAGCCCCCACTAATAATAAAAATTAAAGTTATCATTTTTATAATATTCGGCAAACAAATAAAATAAGGAGTAAAAAATATAATCCAATTTATTAAACTCCCTATAATTACTACCCAACCCAATAAACCCATTATTCTTTTTAACATAGACATATTATCATTTAATCTAATTAAAGAATAAAAACTATAATTTTTAATTACTAAATAATATAAAAGCCGCATCCTATATCTAACAGTTAAACCTGCCGAGAAATAATATATAAAATACATAAATATACTTATATGATTTATTGATATTACTTCTAGCAATAAATCCTTTGAATAAAACCCAACTAAAAAAGGAAATCCACACAATGATATGGTTGAAATTAAAAAAATAGAAAAAGTTAAAGGCATAAAATTAACTAATCCCCCCATATTACGAATATCTTGATTATTATATATACTATGAATAATACACCCACTACACATAAATAATATTGCTTTAAATAAAGCATGATTCAATAAATGAAAAAATCTTAATTTTACATCCCCCATAAATAAAATTCTTATTATAAAACCTAATTGACTTAATGTAGATAAAGCAATAATTTTCTTTAAATCATTTTCATAATTCGCCCCTAATCCTGATATAAATATTGTTATTATTCTAATGAATAATAATAAAGATTTTATTTGGTCTCTAAAAGCATAATTAAATCGAATTAATAAATATACCCCAGCAGTTACCAAAGTTGAAGAATGAACTAATGATGAAACAGGAGTTGGGGCGGCTATAGCAGCAGGTAATCATGAAGAAAATGGGATTTGAGCACTTTTTGTCAGCCCTGCTAAAATAACTAAAAATGAAATAATTTGCATACTAAAATTTTTATTTATTACATCTACATAAAATAAATAATTTCAACTACCATAATTTACTATTCATCTAATTCTCATAAGTAAAGCTACATCACCAATTCGATTTATTAAAACTGTCAATATACCAGCCACATAAGATTTAAAATTTTGGTAATAAATTACTAAACAATAAGAAATAAGCCCTAACCCATCTCACCCCAATAAAATACTAATTAAATTAGGACTAATAATTATCAAAATCATGGATAATACAAATATAACTACTAATAAAATAAACCGATTAATATTTAAATCTAATCTTATATACTCTTTTCTATAATAAATTACTATTGAAGAAATATATATAACAAATCTTACAAATAATAATGATATCCAATCAAATAATATAACTATTAAAATCTTTGACCTATTTAATTGGAATAATTCCATTTCAATAATATAAATATAATCATAAATCAAAAATACAAGTCCCATAAAAAAAATTATCACTCTCAAAGATAAAAATATTCTAAAATAAATATAACAAATTTTAATTATTTAATATAGTTATAACTATATCTTTGATTTCACAAATCAATATTTTACATTAAACTAATTAAATAAAACATACATCTAAAATATCTTGATTTTAAAATTATTAAATTTAATGGTAATCAATGCAATAAAAGCAATAAATATTCTCGTATTGAACCTCTTATAAAACTATAAATACCTGCATATAAATTTCCATGTTGACTATAAGAATATAAAAATAATGAATACGCAGCCCTAAAAAAAGAAATTAATATAATTAATATTATTAAATAAATTCTTCATCTAATTAATCTTCTAATTAAAATAATTTCTCTTAATAAATTAAATGAAGGAGGAGCTGCCATATTTGAGGAACACAATATAAACCATCACATTGATAGCCTTGGTATCAAATTAATTAATCCTTTATTTATATATAATCTTCGACTAAAAATACGCTCATAATTTATATTAATTAGACAAAATAATCCCGAAGAACTAAGACCATGGGCTAACATTATTATTAATCTTCCAACCAATCCTCAATTACTTAATGTTATCAGTCCTGATAATACTAATCTCATATGAGCAACTGAAGAATAAGCAACTAAGGATTTTATATCGCTTTGGCGTAAACATATTAGTGAAACATAAACCCCTCCAATTAACCTTAACCTTATAATTAAATAATTAATTTCATTAATTAACCCAATAAAAATAGGTATTAACCGCAATATCCCATAACCCCCCAACTTTAACATAACTCCAGCTAAAATTATTGAACCGGCCACAGGAGCTTCAACATGCGCCTTAGGCAATCACAAATGAACAAAATATATTGGCATTTTAATTAAAAAAACTATATTTATATAAATACACATAATTACCCTAAACATATTTTGTATATTATTTATTAATAATGAATTAAACAATTCATAATAATTAAAAATAAAAATTATTATAGGGAAAGAAGCAAATATTGTATAAAAAAATAAATATACTCCTGCTTGGATACGCTCAGGCTGATACCCCCAACCAATCACAATAATTAATATAGGAATTATCCTTATTTCAAAAAACAAATAAAAAATAAATAAATTATAAGATGAAAAAACTATTAATAATGAAATTATTATTAAATTAATAATTAATATAAACAACTCAACAAATCTTTTCTTAAAATAAAAATTTACTCTAGCTAAAATTATTAATGAACAAATTCAAAATCTTAATAAAACTATTAAATAAGATAAAGTATCACACATAAACAAATATCTAATATTACAAAATAAATTATGTAATTTTAATTTAAAAATAAATATAAATCTTATTAAAATATACAAATATTGATTCAATCAATATTTATTTTTTAAATTTCTTAAAGGAATCATAAATATTAATATAAAAATCACCCTTATCATAACATCCTAAAAGATTGAAAATAATCGTTACCATGAGTCCGAATTATAGATACTAAAATTCTTAAACCTAACACTCTCTCACAAACTGTTATTGCCAAAAACACTATTAACAAATAAAACTCATTTAAATAATCCCTTAAATATAAATATATATTCAAATATAAAGATAAAATAATAAATTCTAAAATTAATAATATTATTAATAAATGCTTATGTTTTAAAGAAAATACTAATAGCCCAATTCAATATATTATAATAGAAATTAAAATTAACATTAAGTTTTAATAATTTAACATAAAATTTTGATTTTGTAAATCAAATATAAGAAACCCTTTTAAAACTTCAAGAAAAAATACAACTATTTATTATTAATCTCCAAAATTAATATTTTATTTAAATTACTTCTTGAAATTATTTTTATAAATATTATAGCTAATTTAACTTTTATTTTTTTAAACCACCCACTAACCATAGGATTAATTTTATTTATTCAATCCGCCCTCATTGTTTTTATTACTGGCTCATTAACAATAAATTTTTGATTTTCCTATATATTATTTTTAATTATAATCGGAGGAATATTAATTTTATTTATATATATAATTAGAATCGCATCAAATGAAATATTTAAATTTTCAATAATTATACTAATTTATATCATACTATCCAGATGTATTTTATATTTTTTAATAAAACTTATTCAAAATTTTATATTTCTTTATGAAACCCATTATTTTCACATAAAAAATATTTCATTAATTAATAATCAATTATTTTTAATTAAATTTTTTAACCCCCCAATATTATACTTATTAAGATTAATTATAATTTTTTTATTAATTACATTAATTGCTACAGTAAAAATCACGAAAATTAATCAAGGACCTATGCGACAATTCTCTTAATTTATTACACTTATATTACAATGAAAACACCTATCCGAATTAAAACTCCTTTACTAAAAATTATAAACAATATACTAATTGATTTACCAACCCCATCAAATATCTCACTATGATGAAATTTTGGCTCATTATTAGGCATTTGTTTAATAATTCAAATTATTACTGGTATTTTCCTTTCTATACACTATACTCCTAACACTATTATAGCTTTTAATAGGATATCTCACATTTGTCGCAATGTAAATTATGGGTGATTACTGCGCACCTTGCACGCTAATGGAGCCTCTTTATTTTTTATTTGCCTATACATTCATATTGGACGAGGAATTTATTACAATTCTTTCAAACATATTAGTACATGAATTATTGGTATTATCATATTATTCATAATTATAGCAACTGCATTCCTAGGGTATGTATTGCCTTGAGGACAAATATCTTTTTGAGGAGCCACTGTAATTACCAACTTATTATCTACTATTCCTTACATTGGGAACAACTTAGTTCAATGATTATGAGGAGGATTCGCCATTGATAATGCAACTTTAAATCGATTTTTTTCATTTCATTTCATACTACCTTTTATTATTTCTGCTTTTGTAATAATTCATTTATTTTTTCTCCACCAGACAGGATCAAACAACCCCTTAGGAATTAGAATAAACATCGATAAAATCCCATTTTACCCATATTTTATTTTTAAAGACCTATTAAGATTGCTAATTTTATTAATAATATTATTAATTTTAACATTAACTAACCCCTACATATTATGCGACCCAGATAACTTTTCACCAGCAAATCCCCTGGTTACTCCAACCCATATTCAACCTGAGTGATACTTTCTTTTTGCTTACGCAATTTTACGATCAATCCCCAACAAATTAGGAGGAGTATTAGCTTTAGTTTCTTCTATTATAATTTTATTTTTATTGCCTTGAATTAATAATAAAAAAATTCAACCAATATCTTTTTATCCTATTGAAAAATTTATATTTTTTGTATTTATTACTATTTTTTACTTATTAACTTGAATTGGCTCATGCCCAGTAGAGCCTCCATTTATTCTTACTAGACAAATATTTACCGCCATATATTTTAGTTACTTTATTACCGCCCCTATCTCATCATTATTATGAGATTTTATTATATTTAAGTAATTAATGAACTTGAATTTAAGTATATATTTTGAAAATATAAGAAAGAATAATAATTTCTATTAATTTTAAAACTTGCAATTTATTTTTTCAAATTAAAATAAATTAAAATAAATTAAAATAAATTAAAATAAATTAAAATAAATTAAAAATAAATTAATAATTAATTAACCGATAAAGTGGAACTAAATATAAAATATAAAGTATCTAATTTCATTAAATTTTACTTTAAATTTATATTACTAAAAATAATTAACCAATTAAAATGAAATTAAATACAAAATATCTAACCTCATTTAATTTCACTTTAAATTTATATTACTAAAAATAATTAACTAATTAAAATGAAATTAAATACAAAATATCTAATTTCATTTAAGTTTACTTTAAATTTATATTACTAAAAATAATTAACCAATTAAAATGAAACTAAATAAAGTACCTAATTTCAATAAATTTTAACATACACATACACACACATATATATATATATAGATACGTATTAATAAAAATAATTAACTAATTAAATAAAATTAAGTATAAAAGATTGAGTCTAAGGACACCCATATTTCAAAGATAAAATTCAAGCAGTTTAATGTACAATTCTAAAAATTAAAATTTTCAACCCCAAATAAAATACTATATAATTTAAAGAAATTCTTAAAAATTGTTTCCAAGCCATATATATTAACTTATCATACCGTATCCGAGGCAAGGTGCCTCGAACCCAAATTCACACAAAAGATAAAAATACTAATTTAACATAAAATTTTATTGAATAAAAATCTGCCCCCATAAATAATATCACACAAAATATCCTTATAAATAAAATATTTGAATACTCGGATAAAAAAATTATTACAAAACCACTACTACCATATTCAACATTAAAACCAGACACAAGCTCTGACTCCCCCTCAGTTAAATCAAAAGGAGTACGATTTGTTTCTGCTAATCCAGAAATTAATCAAATTACACTTAATGGTAAAAATAAAAAAATAAATCAAACATAATTCTGATACTTTATTAATTCAATAAAATTTAATCTTATAATTATTAATAAAAAAGACAATAAAATTAAAGACATCCTTACCTCATAAGAAATAGTTTGAGCAATTCTTCGAACCCCTCCTAATAAAGAATAATTTGAATTAGAAGACCAGCCCAATAATATAATAGGATAAACTCTGATTCTCAACACACATAAAAAATATAAAATATTATAATTAAAATATAAAAACCCTCTTATTATAGGCATAATTAATCATAATATTAAAGAAAAAAATAAATTTATTATTGGCCTTAAAAAATATAAAATATAATTTGATATATAAAGTATCAAATTTTCCTTAAAAAATAATTTCAAACCATCTCTAAAAGGTTGCATAACCCCTATAATCCCAACTTTATTAGGGCCTTTACGAATTTGAATGTACCTTAATACTTTACGCTCTATTAATGTTAAAAACGCAACCCCGATAAAAACTCCGACTAATAAAATTAACCCAACAATTATATTTATAATAAAATTTTTTAATATTCACAATATTATTTATGATAATCATATTATTAAATTCTAAATTTAATGCACTAATCTGCCAAAATAATTATTAATATTTATCATTTCTCATAAATTATTTAAAATATTTGGTCCTTTCGTACTAAAATATAATTTTTATTTAAAGATAGAAACCAACCTGGCTTACACCGGTTTAAACTCAGATCATGTAAAATTTTAATGGTCGAACAGACCAACACTTTTAAATTCTTCACCAAAAATTTATTTTAATCCAACATCGAGGTCGCAATCTTTTTTATCGATTTGAACTCTCTAAAAAAATTACGCTGTTATCCCTAAGGTAATTTAATCTAATATTCACGAATTTACGTGGATCATTTGCTCAAAAATTTTTGTTTATATTTTAAATAAGTTCTTTAAATTTTTTAATCACCCCAATCAAATATAAAAATCACTATTAAAAATTCTTATTTATTATAATTTATTTATATAAAACTCTATAGGGTCTTCTCGTCTTTTAAATTCATTTAAGCTTTTTTACTTAAAAATAAAATTCTATTATAATTAAAATAAGACAGTAATTTTTTCGTCTAACCTTTCATTCCAGTTACTAATTAAGAAACTAATGATTATGCTACCTTTGCACAGTCAAAATACTGCGGCCATTAAATAAATTTCATTGGGCAGGCCAGACCTTAAATTAATCCAAAAAGACATGTTTTTATTAAACAGGCGAAAAATTTTTTTTGCCTAATTCCTTATTTTAACCTTACAAAGTTAAATTATAAATACATATAATTATATTATACTAATTTTATCATTATTTCTTAAAAATTATAATTAAATCTAACATTTAAATATATAATTAAAAATTATTTAAATTTTTATTTTTTTATAATTAATTATAACAAATTAATTAATGAAAATTTCCACCCCTATTATTTATAATTTTAAATAATATTTTTTAATTATCAATTACTAAGCTTATCCCTAATAATTTAATCAATATAAATAATTAATTTTTAAATAAATTTATTATATTTTATTAATAAAATTAAATTTTTTTCTTTAAAAACTAGATATATTTAAAGACGTATAATGTTTCATTACTAATTACTAATTTTAAATATTTATTTTACAATAAAATTGATTAATAATTTGCCCCTTTAAATTCGAGATAATAAAATAATTTATAATAAATATATTTTATAAACCCTGATACACAAGGTACAAAAAATTAATTATTCTTTTTTAAACTTAATAAGCTTCAGTCACTTTACTAATTTACTATAATTATTAAAATTTTTCCTTATAATATAATAAAACTAAAAAAATTTTTTTTTATGATTTATTAATAATTTACTAAACATCAAATTAAGTCAATATAATTAACTATCTTTTTAATGTAAATAAAATACTTTTTAAGCTATAATTTGAATCTAAATACACTTTCCAGTACATTTACTTTGTTACGACTTATCTCAATTTATATGAGAGCGACGGGCAATATGTACATATTTTAAAACTTAATCACTATAATAAAATCAATAAAATTACTTTTAAATCCAATTTCATCAATATTTTAAATATTAAATTCAAATTTTATTAATATTGTAACCCATTACATCTTACTTATAAGCTGCACCTTGATTTGATTTATTTTTTTATTAAAAATTTTAAATATTTTCAATTTATTAATATATTTAACTACAACGATATACAAACTTTTAAAATAAGTAACTCTAATCGTGGACTATCACTTATTAAACAGGTTCCTCTAAATAGATTAAAATACCGCCAAATTTTTTAATTTTTTAGATTATACCTATTAATAATCTAATTATTCAATTTACACTTCAATAATAGGGTATCTAATCCTAGTTTATTTTAAATTTAATAACTTCAAAAATCCTAATTTAATTATTTATAATTTAAAATTTCACCTTATAAATTATTATTTATATTAAACTACCCTCATTTTAATTATATATTAATAATAATCAATTATATTAAATGTTTAACCGCAACTGCTGGCACATATTTAGTTAATATTTTTACAATGTCTGACTCTAAATTTCTTTAAATCTCCCAAATCTCAATACTACTAAGTAAGATATTAAATTTAAAATTTAACATTTAATGGAAATTTGTATGTAACCCCTATGTAATTCAATTATTCAAATAAAAATTAAATTTTTAAATTAGCCAACCCATATAACTAATATAAAAACGCAATTTCCCTCCCATAAACTTTAAAAATTTTAGTTCAAATCTCCACGAAATATTTTAAAAATATTTCACTCAAGACCGACTTCTCCGATACCCACAAAATTTAAAAATTTATATTTTCAGTTAAATATAATTAGACATATTTCTAGAAATTTTAATTTAAAATCCCTACTTAATAATTTACGATGTGTTGGAATAGCCCGTTCCATTGTTAAGCTAAATATTGAGTTGTAAAATGAAATAGAAAGGTGAAATAAGCTAT
>JAODFX010000010.1:0-16583 GCA_027580035.1 Dorylogaster longipes | reverse complement strand
TTTTTTTTTTTTTTGTAAAATTTTAATTAAATATAAATTTTAAATTAAAATTTATATAATTTATTTAATTTAATAAATTTATTTAATATAAATTTTTAATTTTCAATAAAATTATTAAAATAAATTTTATGATTTTTAATAAAATTTTAATATATTAATAATAATATAATTTATTATATTTATATTAAAAATTAATGTTTATAATAATATAGTAATTTAATATTTAATAATTAATTATTTATTTATTTATACATAATATATATATATATATATAATAATAAATATTTAATTAATTAATAATATTATTTATTATATATTTATATATTAATAAATTATTTATATATATATATATAATATATAAATGAAAATTAATAGTTTTATTAAATTAATTAATAGTTTTCTTTTCTCTCTCTTTCAACAAATTCATATATTAAACATTATTAAATTTAAATTTTAACTAAATAATTAATATATAGATTCTTATGAAAGATTAATTTAAAATAATATTCTAATAGTAAATGATTAATTAATAAATATTATATTTATATATTAAGTTAATTTTTATAGACCTAATAATGTTTAGGTATTTTTATTACTTAATTTTTTAGTATAGAAAGGATTCCTCTCTAAAAGTCTAAATTTAAATATTTTAATTTTAATATTTTTTTTTAAAAAAAAAAATTTTTTTAAAAATTTTAGATTTTTTAAAAGTAAATTCTCTATTTTCAAAATTATTTTCATTATATGTTAATTTTTTTTTTTTTACAAATAAATATTAATTCACATACCTAAAATTCTAACAAGATGCCTGATTAAAGGATTATTTTGATAGAATAAATTATGTAAATTTTTTACTCTTGTTAATATACTTAATAGAATTAAACTATTTCTTTAAATATCAAAAATTTAAGTACTTCGTATACTAAAGTATAAAAAAATAAGCTAATCAAGCTACTGGGTTCATACCCCATTTATAAAGGTTTTAATCCTTTTTTTTTTAATTTTTTTTTATTATAAAATCTTATTTTTAATTATTCTATTTACTGGAAGATTAATCTCTATTTCTTCATTAACTTGAATAGGTATATGATTAGGTTTAGAAATTAACTTATTAGCATTCATTCCATTAATTCAACATAATAAAAATATTCTTTCAACAGAAAGTTCAATAAAATATTTTCTAACTCAAGCTTTAGCCTCTTTAATTCTTTTATTTTCTATAATTATACTAGCTAATTCACACCTACTTCTAAAAAATATTGATAACTCAATTATAATTATTTTTAATTCTGCTTTACTTACAAAAATAGGAATAGCCCCATTTCATTTTTGGTTCCCCGAAGTAATTGAAGGTTTAAATTGATTAAATTGTTTAATTCTATTAACATGACAAAAAATCACCCCCATGGTTTTAATTATGTATAATATAAATTTTCAATATTTTTTTTTTACTATTATTATTTTTAGAATATTAGTAAGAGGAATTATAGGTATTAATCAATCTAGTTTACGAAAAATTTTAGCATATTCATCAATTAACCATATAGCATGAATACTAAGAGCCATATATTTTTCTGAAACAATTTGATTTTATTATTTTATCATCTATTCTATTTTATCAATTAACCTTATTCTTATTTTTAAAATATTTAATATTTTCTATTATAACCAAATTTCTATTTCATTAAATAAAAATTTTATATCAAAATTTTTATTTTCTTTAAATTTTTTAAGATTAGGGGGTCTACCTCCTTTTATTGGATTTTTTCCTAAATGATTAACTATTCAATTTTTAATTTCTAGAAATTGAATTTTCCTGAGATTATTAATAGTAATTATTACTCTATTAACTTTATTTTTCTATGTTCGATTAATTTTTAATATTTTAATTATTTCAAATAATGAAATCAATTATTTTAATCAATCCCACATAAAAAATTGAATTTTAATATTTTTCAATATATTAACGTTATCAAGACTACTTTTTATAACTTTATCCTATAATTTTATTTAAGGATTTAAGTTAAATAAACTCGTAGCCTTCAAAGCTTCAAATAAAGATAAACCTTACTTCTTTAAGCCTTAGGTTTAACCCAACTTTAAATTTGCAATTTAAAATCATACTTTGACTATAAGACTAAAATTTTATATATGGTAAAAGAATTAATCATTCGTTCATAAATTTACAATTTATTGCCTAGGCTCAGCCATTTTACCGAATAAATGATTATTTTCTACTAACCATAAGGACATTGGTACCTTATATTTTATTTTTGGTGCCTGATCAGGAATAGTTGGAACTTCTCTAAGATTATTAATTCGAGCTGAACTTGGTAATCCAGGATCTTTAATTGGCGACGATCAAATTTATAATGTTATTGTTACTGCTCATGCTTTTATTATAATTTTTTTCATAGTTATACCTATCGTAATTGGAGGTTTTGGAAATTGATTAGTTCCTCTTATACTTGGAGCTCCTGATATAGCATTCCCTCGAATAAACAATATAAGATTTTGATTATTACCTCCTTCATTAACTTTATTATTAATAAGAAGAATAGTTGAAAGAGGAGCTGGAACAGGCTGAACTGTTTACCCTCCTCTTTCTTCAAATATCGCTCATGGAGGAGCATCTGTTGATTTAGCAATTTTTAGACTACATTTAGCAGGTATTTCATCTATTTTAGGAGCAGTTAATTTTATTTCAACTGTTATTAATATACGTTCAATTGGTATTACATTTGATCGAATACCACTTTTTGTTTGATCTGTAGCAATTACAGCTTTATTACTTCTACTTTCCCTACCTGTTTTAGCAGGAGCAATTACAATACTTTTAACAGATCGAAACTTAAATACTTCTTTTTTTGATCCCTCTGGAGGAGGAGACCCTATCCTATATCAACATTTATTTTGATTTTTTGGACATCCTGAAGTTTATATTTTAATTTTACCTGGGTTTGGTATAATTTCTCATATTATTAGACAAGAAAGAGGAAAAAAGGAAACTTTTGGAACTTTAGGAATAATTTATGCTATAATAGCTATTGGCTTACTTGGATTTGTTGTATGAGCTCATCATATATTTACAGTAGGAATAGATGTTGATACCCGAGCTTATTTTACTTCAGCAACTATAATTATTGCTGTTCCAACAGGAATTAAAATTTTCAGATGATTAGCTACTCTCCATGGAACTCAAATTAATTATTCTCCTTCAATATTATGAGCATTAGGATTTGTATTTTTATTTACTGTTGGAGGATTAACTGGAGTAATTTTAGCAAATTCATCAATTGATATTATTTTACATGATACTTATTATGTCGTAGCTCATTTTCACTATGTTTTATCTATAGGCGCAGTATTTGCAATTATAGCTGGATTAATTCAATGATTTCCCCTATTTACTGGATTAACACTAAATGAAAACTTTTTAAAAATTCAGTTTTTAACTATATTTATTGGAGTAAATTTAACTTTTTTCCCCCAACACTTTTTAGGACTTGCAGGAATACCACGACGATATTCAGATTATCCAGACGCCTACACTTCATGAAATATTATTTCTTCAATTGGAAGATTAATTTCAATAGTAAGAATTATTTTTTTAATTTTTATTTTATGAGAAAGATTTTCTTCATTACGTCAAAGAATTACTTCTTTAAATATATCAGCCTCTATTGAATGACTTCAACTTATACCTCCTGCTGAACATAGGTACTCAGAACTACCAATGCTATCTAATTTCTAATATGGCAGATTAGTGCAATGGAATTAAGCCCCATTTATAAAGATTTTATCTTTTTTTAGAAAATGGCAACATGAAAAACTCTTACTATTCAAGATAGAGCTTCCCCGTTAATAGAACAATTAATATTTTTCCATGATCATACTCTTATAATTTTATTAATAATTACAGTTTTAGTAGGATATATTATATCAAGTTTATTTTTTAATAAATTTAATTATCGGTACCTTCTTGAAGGACAAATAATTGAATTAATTTGAACAATTTTACCAGCTATTACTTTAATTTTTATTGCCCTACCCTCTTTACGACTTCTTTACTTATTAGATGAAATTAGAAATCCATTAATTACTATTAAAACTATTGGACATCAATGATACTGATCATATGAATATTCAGATTTCAAAAATATTGAATTTGATTCATATATAATTCCAACTAATGAAATAAAAAATTTTAATTTTCGACTTTTAGATGTTGATAATCGAATTGTTGTTCCATTTAATTCCCAAATTCGAATATTAGTTACAGCTGCTGATGTTCTTCATTCATGAACAATTCCATCTTTAAGTGTAAAAATTGATGCAACTCCTGGCCGTTTAAATCAAATTAATTTTTTTATTAATCGAACAGGAATTTTTTTTGGACAATGTTCAGAAATTTGTGGTGCAAATCATAGCTTTATACCAATTGTATTAGAAAGAATTTCTACAAAATTTTTTATTAATTGAATTCATAAAATAAGAAATATTTAAACATTAGGTGGCTGAAAGTAAGTAATGGTCTCTTAAACCATAAAATAGTAAATTCACACCTACTTCTAATGACCAAGAATTTAGTTAAGTATTAACATTAATTTGTCATATTAAAATCATTAAAAGTATTAATAATTCTTAGTCCCTCAAATAGCCCCAATAAATTGACTCTCTTTATTTATTATGTTTATTACAATTTTTATAATTTTTAATTCATTAAATTATTTTTGCTTTATTTACAGACCAAAGGTTTCTAAAGTTAATCAAAAAAGTATTCATTCAATTAATTGAAAATGATAACAAATTTATTTAGTTCTTTTGACCCTTCAACAAATATTTTTTCATTAAATTGATTAAGAACATTTCTTGGCTTACTATTTATTCCTTCTTTATATTGATTAATTCCTTCTCGTTGACATTTTTTATGAATTAAAATCATTATAACTCTTCATAATGAATTTAAAATTCTTCTTGGAACAAAAATTAAAGGAAGAACTTTAATTTTTATTTCATTATTTTCTATAATTATATTTAATAATTTTTTAGGCTTATTTCCTTACATTTTCACTAGATCAAGACATTTAATTCTTACATTAGCTCTTGCTTTACCATTATGAGTAAGATTTATAATCTATGGATGATTAAATAACACAATTCATATATTTGCTCATTTAGTTCCGCAAGGAACGCCCCCTGTCTTAATACCTTTTATAGTATTAATTGAATCAATTAGAAATTTAATTCGTCCTGGAACTTTAGCTGTTCGATTGGCTGCAAATATAATTGCCGGACATTTACTAATAACCCTTTTAGGAAATACTGGAAGTTCACTAAGAATTATAATAATTAATATTTTAATTATTACTCAACTCTTACTTTTAATTTTAGAAAGAGCAGTAGCCATTATTCAATCTTATGTTTTTGCTGTTCTTAGAACATTGTATTCTAGAGAAGTAATCTAATGCATAGTCATAAAAATCATCCATTTCATTTAGTAGATGTTAGTCCATGGCCTTTAATAGGAGCTTTGGGGGCCATAATTTCAATAATTGGAATTATTAAATGATTCCATATATTTAATAATTCTTTATTTTTATTAGGAATACTAATTACTTTAATAATTATATATCAATGATGACGTGATATTTCTCGAGAAGGTACATTTCAAGGATTACATACATTTACAGTAACTATAGGTCTTCGTTGAGGAATAATTTTATTCATTACTTCAGAAGTATTTTTTTTTCTATCATTTTTTTGAGGATTTTTTCATAGAAGATTAGCTCCTACAATTGAATTAGGATTAATTTGACCTCCTAAGGGTATCGAAACATTTAACCCCATACAAATTCCTCTTTTAAATACATTAATTTTATTAACTTCAGGCCTTACAGTCACATGGGCTCATCATAGTTTAATGGAAAATAATTTTAACCAATCAACTCAAGGATTAATTTTAACTGTTTTATTAGGCATTTACTTTAGAATTTTACAAGGATATGAATATTTAGAAGCTTCTTTTACAATTTCAGACGCAATTTATGGCTCTTCATTTTTTATAGCTACTGGATTTCATGGATTACACGTAATTATTGGAACAACATTTTTGTTGGTTTGTTTAATCCGTCATTTAAATAATCATTTTTCTTCTATTCATCATTTTGGATTTGAAGCAGCTGCATGATATTGACATTTCGTAGATGTAGTCTGATTATTCCTTTATATTTCAATCTATTGATGAGGTAGATAAATTTATATAATATAAAAATTATATTTGACTTCCAATCAAAAAATCTAAACAATTTAGTATAAATAATTTATATAATTACTTACACTGCACTAATAATTTTAATTTTATCAATTATTATCATATTAATAGCTAGAATTATTTCAAAAAAAACATTCATAGACCGAGAAAAAAGAAGGCCTTTTGAATGTGGATTCGACCCTAAAAGATCTGCGCGAACATCTTTTTCTTTACAATTTTTTTTAATTGCAGTAATTTTTCTAATTTTCGATGTTGAAATTACTCTTTTAATTCCATTTATTATAATCTTAAAAATTTCATCAATAAAAATTTTTTTTATTACTTTAAGATTTTTTTTAATAATTCTTTTAATCGGCCTATACCATGAATGAAATCAAGGAGCTTTAAAATGAACTTTATAAGGATAATAGTTAACTATAACATTTAATTTGCATTTAAAAAGTATTGATTTTTCAATTTATCTTAAATAAGAAACAAAATATTTGTATTTAGTTTCGACCTAAAATTTTGATGTTAAAATCATCCTTATTTTTAATTGAAACCAAATTAGAGGTAAATCACTGTTAATGATTAAATTGAGATTAATCTCCAATTAAAGAAATAAGATATTCAAAAATAAGCTTCTAACTTAATTTTTTAGCGATGAAATTTCGTTATTATTTCTATTTATATAGTTTAAATATAAAACTTTACATTTTCACTGTAAAAATAAAAACTTTTTTTTATAAATACTTAAAAATAATTATATTTCCTTAATATCTTCAATATTACGCTCTTTATAAGCTATATAAGTACAAAAATAATATAAATATAATAATAATATAGAAAATTATTAAAAGAAAAAAAATTTTCAAATTATTAATAAAAATATATTGTCTAAAAATTGAAGAATTGTATAAATTTTTAAAAATTTTTTGTCTACCAAAATATTCAGACCATCCCTGATCTACTGTTAAATAATAAATTTTACCTAATTTAGTAAATCGTTGATTTATCCCCAAAGTAGAAATAACTGGTATATTTCATATTGAAGAAAAAAATAAGCTAAGATTTAAAGTTATTATAGATTTTAAATTATAATTTAAAAAAAATACCGATAACTCTCTGCCTAATCATACTCCTAAAAATGTAACTAATAAAGCTATAAATTTCATAATTATTGGTAAACAAATAAAATAAGGACTAGGAAATATAATCCATCTCATAAAACTACCTCCTATTACTACCAAAAAAATTAAACCTGATATCCCTTTTAGTATAATTAATCTCTTATCATTTAAAGAATTTACAGATAAAAAATTAAATCTTCCTACTATAGAATAATACACTAAACGCACACTATATCTTACTGTCAATCCAGTAGAAATAAAAAAAATTAAATAAATAAAAATATTCAAATATCTTATAGAAACAACTTCTAAAATTAAATCCTTAGAATAAAAACCTGCTAAAAAAGGAATTCCGCACAAAGCTAAATTTGCAATATTAAAAAAACAACACGTGATTGGTATTTGTTTAATTAATCCTCCTATAAAACGAATATCTTGATTATTTATTAAATTATGAATAATAACTCCTGCACATATAAATAATGTAGCTTTAAATAAAGCATGTCTCAATAAATGAAAAAATCTTAATTTAAACTCCCCTAAAGCTAAAATTCTCATTATTAAACCTAATTGCCTTAAAGTTGATAAAGCAATAATTTTTTTTAAATCAAATTCAAAATTAGCACCTATTCCAGCTATAAATATAGTTAAAGAACCAATTAATAACAAAAATAATATTAAATTTATTCTTAATGAATAATTAAATCGAATTAATAAATAAACACCTGCTGTAACTAAAGTTGAAGAATGGACTAAAGAAGAAACAGGAGTAGGGGCTGCTATAGCAGCAGGTAACCAAGAAGAAAAAGGAATTTGAGCACTTTTAGTTAAAGCAGCTAAAACCACTAATCAACTAATTAATTGTATAGAAAAATCATTTTTTATAAAGTCTAAATAAAAAATATAATTTCATCTACCATAATTAAGTATTCACGCAATTCCTATTAATAAAGCAACATCACCAATTCGGTTAGTTAAAGCCGTTAATATCCCAGCATTATAAGACTTAATATTTTGGTAATAAATTACTAAACAATAAGATACTAAACCTAATCCATCTCATCCTAATAAAATTCTAATTAAATTAGGCCTAATAATTAATAATATTATTGATAAAACAAATATTGCTACCAATATAATAAATCGATTAATTTTTTCATCTCCTAATATATATTCTTGACTATAAAAAATTACCATTGAAGAAATATATAAAACAAATCTTATAAATAATAATGACATTCAATCAACTAAAATAACTATTTCAATAGTTCTTGAATTAATAACTAATAAGCTATACTCTAAAACATACCTCTTTTCAACAATCAATAATAATAATCTAAAAATAAAACTAATAATTCTAAATACTAAAAATATAAAAAAATAAATTAAACAAATTGAAATTACTTAAAGTAAAAAATTACATCTTTGACTCCACAAATCAATATTTTTATTAAACTATTTAAATAAAGTCATATAAAAAATAATTCACTTTTTAAAATTAACAAATTTAAAGGAATTCAATGTAAACTTAATAATATAAATTCACGACAATTTCCATTAAAAAATGAATACAAACCAGAATAAATTATTCCATGCTGAGAATATGAATATAAATATAAAGAATAAACAGCTCTAAAAAATGACGTAAACCTTAAAAATAACATAGAATAAAATCTTCATCTTACTAATCTATTAATTAATATAATTTCACCTAATAAATTAAAAGAAGGCGGAGCAGCTATATTTGAAGAACATAATAAAAATCATCATAAAGAAAAACTAGGTATTAAATTCATTAAACCTTTATTTAAATAAAGTCTTCGACTATGTAATCGTTCATAACAAATATTAGCTAAACAAAATAATCCAGAAGAACATAATCCATGAGCAATTATTATTCTTAAACTTCCCAATAAACCCCATATATTTATAGTTATTAAACCAGCTAATACTAACCCTATATGAGCAACTGAAGAATAAGCAATTAAAGATTTTATATCTCTTTGACGTAAACAAATTAAAGAAACAATAATTCCTCCTAATAAAGAAACTCTAATAATTAAATAATTAATTACATTATTTAAATATAAAAACACTCTTAATAACCGTATAATACCGTACCCTCCTAATTTTAATATTACCCCTGCTAAAATTATTGAACCAGAAACCGGGGCTTCAACATGAGCTTTAGGTAACCATAAATGAACAAAATATATAGGTATTTTTACTAAAAAAACACAATTTGTAAACATAAATATAATAATTCTATTAACATTAAACTCTAATATAAAAAAATTTAAAGAATTATTATTATTATAATAATAAAATATAAAAATTATTATTGGTAATGAAGCCAATAAAGTATAAAAAAGTAAATAAGTTCCTGCTTGAATTCGTTCAGGCTGATAGCCTCATCCAACAATTAAAATTAAAGTTGGAATCAATCTCATTTCAAAAAACAAATAAAAAATAAATAAATTTATAGATGAAAAAGTTAATAATAAAGATAATAATAACATTAAATTTATTAATAAAAATAATTGATAATAATTATTTAAAACATAAATTTTTGCTCTAGCTAAAATTATTAAAGAACAAATTCAAAATCTTAATAAAATTATTGTGTATCTTAATAAATCACATATAGTAAAATAAGAAATATCATTAATTAAATAATTAAACTTAAAATGAACTATAAAAATAAAACTTATAATCAAATATAAATATTGATTTATTCAAAAACCTTTTTTTACAAATCTTAATGGAATCATAAATACTAATATAAAAATAAATTTTATCATAAAATTCTAAATGTTTGAAAATAATCATTTCCATGTGTTCGAATTAAAGAAACAAGAATAGCTAATCCTAAAGCACCTTCACAAACTCTTATAGTTAAAAAAATTATACAAAAATAAAATTCATAGTTAAAATTTCTTAAATAAATAAATAAATTAAAATATAAAGCCAAAATAATAAACTCTAATCTTAGCAATATTAATAATAAATGTTTACGTTTAAAACAAAAAACTAATAACCCAGAAAAATATATTAAATAAGAAAATATTAACATTAGAATTGTTTTAATAATTTAAATAAAATATTGGTCTTGTAAATCAAATATAAGATATATTCTTTTAAAACTTCAGAAAAAGAAAATCTTTCTATCATTAATCTCCAAAATTAATATTTTTAATAAACTATTTTCTGAAATTATTATAATTAATTTAATACTATCAATATTTTTTATATTTTTAAATCATCCATTAACAATAGGAATTACCCTTTTACTCCAAAGAATTCTAATTGCATTAATAACTGGTATATTTAATGTAAATTTTTGATTTTCATATATTCTATTTTTAATTATAGTAGGAGGAATACTAATTTTATTTATTTATATAACTAGAATTGCCTCTAATGAAATATTTTCTTATTCAACTAAAATTATAACAGTTATATTTATTTTAACTTTAATTTTAAGTTTTAGATATTTTTTTATAGATTCTTTTCTCATTAATTACAACCATATCTATTTAGAAAATTTAAATTTAAATACTAATAATTTTAATTTAACTAAATTTTTTAATTATCCTTCAATTATAGTTATTTTATTCATTATTATTTATTTATTTATTACTTTAATTGCTGTAGTAAAAATTACTAAAATTGAACATGGTCCTCTTCGACAAATTTACTAATGAAAACACCTTTACGATTAAAATCACCAATTTTAAAAATCATTAATAATTCTTTAATTGATTTACCTACTCCTTCAAATATTTCAGCTTGATGAAATTTTGGATCTCTATTAGGCTTATGCTTAATAATTCAAATTATTACAGGAATTTTTTTAGCAATACATTATACTGCTAATGTAAATCTTGCATTTAATAGAGTAGCTCATATTTGTCGAGATGTAAATTATGGATGATTAATTCGTACTTTACATGCAAATGGAGCTTCTTTTTTTTTTATTTGCCTTTACTCTCATATTGGGCGAGGAATTTATTATAGATCATACAATTATACAATTACATGATTAGTAGGAGTAATTATTTTATTTTTAGTAATAGCAACTGCATTTTTAGGCTATGTTTTACCTTGAGGCCAAATATCATTTTGAGGAGCTACAGTAATTACAAATCTTGTATCTGCTATTCCATATTTAGGAACTTCAATTGTTCAATGACTATGAGGTGGATTTGCAGTTGACAATGCAACTTTAACTCGATTTTTTACTCTTCATTTTCTACTTCCTTTTATTGTTTCAGCATTAGTAATGATTCATCTATTATTTCTTCATCAAACTGGATCCAATAATCCTTTAGGAATAAACAGAAACATTGATAAAATTCCATTCCATCCTTATTTCTCCTTTAAGGATTTATTTGGATTTATTATTATAATTATAATTTTAACTTTGTTAACTCTTATTAATCCTTATTTACTAGGAGACCCTGATAATTTTGTTCCTGCAAATCCTTTAGTCACACCTATTCATATTCAACCTGAATGATATTTTCTTTTTGCATACGCAATTCTACGATCAATCCCTAACAAATTGGGAGGAGTAATTGCTTTAGTTGTTTCAATTGCCATTTTAATAATTATACCTTTTACTAATAAAAAAAAAATAAGTAGAACTGCTTTTTATCCAATTAGAAAAACTTTATTTTGAGCATTAGTAACTATTCTTATTTTATTAACTTGAATTGGTGCACGACCAGTTGAAGATCCTTACATTATTACAGGACAACTTTTAACAGTTATCTATTTTTCTTACTATTTAATTGTGCCTATTATAACTAATATTTGAGATAAATTCTTATTTAATTAAATTATTGAACTTGAATAAGTATATATTTTGAAAATATAAAAAAGAAGTAAAATCTTCTAATAATTTAGTACTAAATTTAGTTAACTAAATCAATAGGGTAAAAATAAAAATTTTTAACCCTATATAAAAAAATAAATAATTCAATGATACTCTTAAAAATCTTTTTCATGCAAGATATATCAATTTATCATAACGAAAACGAGGTATAGTCCCTCGAACTCAAATCCAAAAAAACCCAATTAACCCTAACTTAAAAAAAAATAAAATTCTAAAAAAATTAGCACCTATAAATAATAAAATACAAAGTATTCTTATAAATAAAATTCTTGCATATTCAGCCAAAAAAATTAATGCAAATCCACCTCTTCTATATTCTACATTAAACCCAGAAACTAACTCTGATTCTCCTTCAGCAAAATCAAAAGGTGTTCGATTAGTTTCAGCTAATCTTGAAACTACTCAAATTATTGATAAAGGAAAAAATAAGAAAATAAATCATAAATTAACTTGATAAATTATTAAATCTATAAAATTTAAACTTAAAATTAAAAATAAAAAAGATAATAAAATTAATGATAATCTTACTTCATAAGAAATCGTTTGAGCAACTGAACGTAATCCCCCTAATATTGAATATATTGAATTAGACGCCCAACCAGAAATTATAATAGAATAAACTCCTAATCTAGAAACACATAAAAAAAATAAAACACCAAAATTAAATGAATAAAGGACACAAAAAAAAGGTATTCTTATTCATAATAATAAAGCCAAAAATAAATTCATAATAGGAGAAAAATAATAAAAATTATAATTAGACATTAATGGATAAATTCTTTCTTTAGAAAATAATTTAATTGCATCTCTAAATGGTTGTAATATTCCCATTAATCCTAACTTATTAGGTCCTTTACGAATTTGAATATAACCTAAAACTTTTCGTTCTAATAAAACTATAAATGCCACTCCAATTAAAACTCCTACTACTAAAATTAATCTACTTAAAATCATTAATAATAAATCAACTAAATTCAATATTATCTGTAATATACTTACATAATTAAATTCTAAATTTAATGCACTAATCTGCCAAAATAATAATAATATTCAACTTAACTAAATTTTACTAATATTTGGTCCTTTCGTACTAAAATATTTTAATAATTTAAAGATAGAAACCAACCTGGCTCACACCGGTTTAAACTCAGATCATGTAAAATTTTAAAGGTCGAACAGACCTAATATTTTAGCTTCTACACCAAAAATTAATTTTAATCCAACATCGAGGTCGCAAACTTCTTTATCGATTAGAACTCTAAAAAGAAATTACGCTGTTATCCCTAAGGTAATTTAATCTTTTAATCATTTTTATGGATCAATAAATCATATATTAATGTTTAAATAAAAAAAAAGTTTAATAAATTTTTCAATCACCCCAACTAAATATAAATTAATCAAATTTAAAAAAATTCAATTATAATTATTTAATAAAATTATATAAAACTCTATAGGGTCTTCTCGTCTTTTAAAATTATTTAAGCTTTTTAACTTAAAAATAAAATTCTAACTAATTTAAAAAGAGACAGCTATTTTCTCGTCCAACCTTTCATTCCAGTTTTTAATTAAAAAACTAATGATTATGCTACCTTTGCACAGTCAAAATACTGCGGCCATTAAATTACTCATTGGGCAGGTTAGACTTTAAATTAAAATCAAAAAGACATGTTTTTAATAAACAGGCGAAAAATACATTTGCCGAATTCCTTATTTTAACATAAAAAATTAATAAAATTTACATTAAATATTATACTAATTTTATCATAATTACTTTAATTAAATTATTAAATTAAATAATTAAATAAAAAACTTAAAATTAAATAAAAATTTTTAATAAAAAATTAATTAATTACAACAAATTATTTAATGGAAATTTTTAATCCTATATTTTAATTAAATTTTTCTATTTATAAGATTTTATTATTTAGCTTATCCCAAATAATATAATTAATAAAAATTTTTATATTTGTAATTTAATAAAAAAATCATTTATTAATAAAATTAAATTTTTTTCTTTAATAACTAGATATCTTTAAAAACGAATAACGTTTCATTACCAATTATTTATTTTAAATATTTATTTAACAATAAAATAAATAAATAATTAACTCTTTTAAAATCGAGAAATTTAAAAATTTCTAATAATTTTTTAATAAACCCTGACACACAAGGTACAAATTTTAAATTTTTCTTTTACATTTATAAAATAAAATTCTATCACTATACTAATTAACTATAATATTAATAATTATTTCTAAAAAAATTAATAAAACTAAAAAATATTTTTTTGATTAAAAATTAATAATTTAAATCAATCAAATTAAACTGATTCACACAATTAACTTTTTAATGTAAATAAAATACTTTTTAACAAGCTCTAATTTGAAATCTAAATACACTTTCCAGTACATTTACTATGTTACGACTTATCTCAATTTATTCGAGAGCGACGGGCGATATGTGCATATTTTAGAGCTAAAATCATTAGATCAATATTAATCTAATTACAATCAAATCCACTTTCATAAAATTTTTAAAAAATTAATCCAAAAATAAATTTATTGTAACCCATTATTTCTTATTTATAAACTACACCTTGATCTGATTTATTTAATCTTAAAAAATTTTGAATATTAAAATTCTAATAAAATATTCAACTACGACGATATATAAATTTGTAAAATAAGTTTTTCTAATCGTGGATCATCAATTACAAAACAGGTTCCTCTGAAAAGATTAAAATACCGCCAAAACATTTAATTTTTAAGAACATAACTAAAACTAATTTAATTTTTATTATTTACTTTTTTATAATAGGGTATCTAATCCTAGTTTTTTATAAAATTTAATAACTTCAAAAATTTTTATTTAATTTTTCACAATTTAAAATTTCACCTAATAAATCATAAATTTAATTATTATAAAATCAACTAATTATAAACTAATACTAATAAATTATATTACTTGTGTAACCGCAACTGCTGGCACAAATTATGTTAATATTATCATAAATTTCTAAATCTAAATTTCTTTAATTTTTAAATTAAAATACTGTAAACGAAAAAAAAATGCCTATTTATTCTATAAATAACCATAAACTCACAAAAATTTACATGTAATAAAATTACACACTTATTAAAATAACCATATAAAAATTATTTTTTTAACAAAAATTAAATTGTTAACGCATAATAGATCTTCTCCCTAAAAATTTCACATATTTTAATTTTAAAAATAATATTTTTTATAAATTCCCCAAATTTAATGAAAAAATTACTTAAAACCAAATTTTATTATTTTAATAAAACTTTCATACAAAATTAACCCCCATTAATTATATAATCAAGTTATATTATATAAACAAATTTAATACCCCTATTAAACTTATCAAATCAATACATTTTTAATTAATTTTAATTTAAATTATTAAAAATATATTCTTTATTCTATATTAATAGTTAACCCCTTAACTTAATACTTATATTTTAATACAAAAAAAAAATATATAACACATATTACATTAATACTTAAAATTTTTAATAAATTTAAACTTTAGTAACAAAAACTACTTTTCCATACTTCCTTACGCACGTATATATATATATATATTAATAAATATTTTAAACTATCAAAAAAAAATTATTTTTTTTTATTATTTTTTTTTCCAAAAATAAAAAATATTTTTTTTTTATTTACCCAATTTAAAAGAACTAATCAATTATTACCAAATTAATAGAATTTTAGACAATTATTTAAATTTTGTTCAATTTATTTAATTAACTTACAACTATAAATAATTAACCTATAGAATTTTCAAACATAAAAAAATAAGCTAAAAATTACAAAAATTAATAAAATTTTGTGCTTGAAAAAACGAAAAAAAATCCGTATTTTTGTCATTTTTTTTTAATTTTTTTTGATTTTTTTTTTAATTTTTTTTTTAAAAAATATATTTTCAAGCTTTTAATAATATTTATTTTAATTTTAATTTAAATTTAATAATTTATAGAAATAATCAATAAATATTTTTAACTTATAAAATTTTTCTAAATTTTTATATTAAACCTATTTTATACTATTAATTATTTTAAAATTATTGTTTATTAAATATATAATGTCAATAAACTTAAAAATTACTATACAGTTCTATTAACTAATAATTATTGTAAATTTATGAAATTATTAATAAAATATAAAATTTTTATTGGTATATAATTTAGAGAAATTTTTTTTTTTTTTTGTAAAATTTTAATTAAATATAAATTTTAAATTAAAATTTATATAATTTATTTAATTTAATAAA
>JAODFX010000009.1:369480-386583 GCA_027580035.1 Dorylogaster longipes | reverse complement strand
ATGGAAGAGAAAGTTTGCAGGTGCGTTTGCCAGCGCTTCAAACGTGAGAGTTGAAATCGCATTGTTGTGTATGAATTTCTTTCAGATGAATCGCCTAGACTAAGCTAGTTTTAAGCCATCAACCCAGTGCGAATCGTGTTTAAGAGAAATTTAATTCTAACGTAGGAACCCTTCCCGATGGGGGCATCTTCTCGTCTGTTACAGGGCCGAATGGCTGCCCACGGCGGCGCGGCCGGCAAACGTACACGCGTTTCCAGACGCTCGAGCTGGAGAAGGAGTTCCACTTCAACCACTACTTGACGCGGCGGCGGCGCATCGAGATCGCGCACGCGCTCTGCCTCACCGAGCGCCAGATCAAGATCTGGTTCCAGAACCGGCGCATGAAGCTGAAAAAGGAGCTGCGCGCCGTCAAGGAGATCAACGAGCAGGCGCGCCGCGAGCGCGAGGAGCAGGAGCGCCACAAGCAGCAGCAGCAGGAGAAGCAGCAGGCGAAGCTTGACGCGCAGCAACACTCGCTGCACCACCACCACGACCCGATGAAGATGGGCCTCGACAAGGCGGCCGGCGGCGATCTGCTCAAGGCCGTCTCGAAAGTACCCACATAAGACACCGTGGGGTTCGATATGCAGCTGGTGGTGGATGGCGGGAGCGCGACGAGGAGATGATGATCTGGGACGATGTTATATAAGTTCGATCAAATCGGTTATTAACATTTCGTTCGTTTGTTACGTTGGAAGTGAGCGCACTACGAACTACGGGGACTGACTGACATGACGACGGACTTTTCGCTGTGCGTGTTGTGTGAGAGTGTGGCTTTCTCAAACGAATGTTGAGTGCGTCCAACATGGCGGAACCGGAAGGAAGAGAGAGAAAACGGGATGAGCGGGCGAGCAAGGGAGATAGACATGCTCGGAGTGCGAACTTCACAATCAAACGGAGACGCCGAAACGGCGAAAACATTTGTGTTTGTATTATGTTGTTTTATAAAGTTTTGTTTAACCGCCTGTTCAAATCCAACGAAGCGTTGAAGCAGTTAGATATTGATCCATGGAAATATTATATGAATTGTGTACATATTTTTGATAATTTTTTTTTCTTGCGCAGTTGTGTTCGAATTGTGTACTCGTTTTACTACGTACAAGTGAATTATGTTAAGTTTTATTCATTATTATATTATGTGGATGATTACGTTAACGTTATTATCTTTGTCGTCGCATTTTTCTTTCCTTGATCGAGAATGTTGTTGAAGAACTCAATGCGGTGTTCGATCGAGGCAAACAAACGTACATTGTGATTTTATTTAGTTATGCGTTGAAGATATAACGATTACAAACAACCAGTCCATCCGTTTGGAAACGTTCTGTCAACAAATTGCGTGGAGAATTTCCAATGAACAAGTTATTTAGGCAAAAACAAAACGCAAGAAATTAATACGTAACACAAATAGGAATTCATTGTTTGGAGAAGTATTTTTCTATGTATTAAATGACGATCCGATCGATGTTGAACCATGCAAACAAACAACCACACATTCATAAGTGGAGGCAAGCAAATACGTGAAATATGTTGCAAATCGTACCTTGTGCCAATTAGCAAACCAATTATGTAAGGAAACGGACGCGATGCGTTCCAAGACCGGAGAAGACATGTACTGACAATTATCCGCAATAACCGATGAATAGAGCGCACGATAAACGGGCAGTAGACACAGCTTGAGCAGCACCGATACAAGGTTATGACCACCCGAAGCATCACAGAGAAATACAAAACTAAAACGGCCGAGTATCTTACTCTTAGTACATTATACGTAATTTGGTGTCAGGGTAGTAAAACCGTAAACGTAATATTTTAGTAGTAACCAGAATACACCAGTCATAAAAGCGCAACTGGGCAACATTACAAAACGTGGCTGAACAAAACCGAACTCCGTTGATTCCACAAGTGACAAAGCGAAGCATAACCCCTCTCGCCATGCAAAAAAAAAGATAACAAACCGCAGTACTCGTAACAAAATAGGTAATAGCAGAAATAAGAAATAAAGCTACTATCTAACTATATTATTATACATACACTATACATATACATATTATTAAATACTAACGACTTGATAATGGTGGACATAATGCAATGGAGAATTTATTACCTTCACTACTAAATCGATATAAACCAGAATGTAATTATCGCTCTTTCCGAATTAACTGCATTGGTGTGAAAGAGTCAATCCCATAAACATGCAAGGAAGTCGCAATACAATCGAAGAACGCACTGCAAAGCCAGCAACAACAATCGTCGGGACGCTGAAATGTGTGCAGCGAAGGAGCGAGAAACTCATACTAATAAAGAAATCTCTAGCTAGATGATTATGGAATAAATCGATGTTGTAATGTAATATACATATACGTAGCCTTTCTTTCGCCATGCATAAACTGCAACAAACTGATCCACACACAAACACGCAATACATTCAAAACCTGAATAGAGTTTGGTTCAATGGAACGTAGAAATCTTCAAAGACGTAATACAAGCAAAGGAAACATTAGCATATACGTAAATTGTACAATATCTCCGTAGAAATATACGAAACGTTTTCCAAATGATTCAATATGTGTAGAAGCATTATCGAGTGTATAGAACCTTTTTTGCGTTCTTTGAGGTTTTAGTCAATGTCCTTCAGGCGATTCTTGTTCGGGGGTTAATGAATTGAACGCGCATTGCGGGAAGGAGGAATTTCAAAACGAAATCGTATACGCTGTACAAATCTAGATGTTGCCTTGTTTGGTTTTAGGTTTGCGTCGTGGTTGCGTTCCTCCTGCGATATTGAGCGATGACGGTTTGCGATTTGCGTTGCGTTTGCTTCACACGTGTGACCTGACCCAAATGCACTTGTGCGCAGTGAGTGTCGACGGCGTCGATCTTTATCGTAAATGTTTTCGAGAGGTAGACGAATAGCTTTCGTACTTGCCATAGTGTTTAAGCATTATTTATTTTATTCCTAGATATTATTACGACGCCCTGCCTACCACACGCCGCCCACGAATTGCGCGTTCGTAATTGATGGTGATTAACGACGAACGCGCAATGTTCGCGTGCGCAGGCCCGCGACAGGTGTAAATACGTGCAAACGTAACGCACGCTACAAGAAACGATTGCACTTGCGATTATGAGCGGAACGACACTTGCGGCTTGTGCACACTTTCTCTATCTCTCGTGATGAACGACCGAAACTTAACCGAAATTCACGTCCGACGCCAACGTTTCGATGGAATTAGCTCTCTTTAGCCTGTGATAGAATTCGTAGATGTGCGCGTGGAGAACGTTGGAAGCGATAGAGCGCAGTTCAGCAACGAGAAGAAGAGGAGAGATGTGCAACGCATACAGCGTGGCGATGGTGGTGGCAGGAAAGTGCAATACGCAATCTTATCGTGCAATCAGTTAGCGTTTATTAGCGCCGCTTGTTCGCCTTGTATTTCTTTGCAGTATTCCTAACTTAAAAACACTAGCGTTAACTTATCTCTGGTCTCGCGTCGTTGTGTACATAATGTCGTTGCGCGAGTCGCCGAGTGGAGAGAAGCAAGAGCAGGTTTCGTTCGTTCCATTTCGAATCTCGAATCTCTCTCGAATGCCGAATTACTAAGCGATAATTAAGTACGTACTAACTACTATCTTGTAGCGAATGGAGGATGTCAAACAATCTCTCTCTCTTTATGTATCATACCTATAAGCGAAACGCTTCCGAAACGAACCGTTCTTCATTTTCCACACTCCTATAAACTCCCCATCCCTATCCCCCACTCCTTCCTGCCGGAAAGAAATCAATCCAAACATGTACGTAACACAGACGAGTCCTAGCGTTTAAGGCATGCAAGCAAACAACCTAACTTATACATACACATACACGCAGACACACATTACAAGTTTAACGAATAGGAGACGCATTTGCATAGTAATGCGTGCGAGAAGAGGAGAGGAGATGAATAAAAAACGTAACTATAAGTGTAAGAATAGTAGAGGTTAAGTAAGAAATACACATGCAGTACGTAACAGTTTACGGAGTGATTCAAACGTTATTTGCGGGGATGGTGGTTGAGATGAGGAGGTGAAGACCGGTTAGAGTTGGAAGACCGAAGACGTGTTTTGAGATTTGGGCAGCGAGAAACGGCATGATTGTATGAACTCGTGTAGTAGCTATCTATACCTACGATTTTTGCTTTGATGCCATGTTCTTTATATTACTGTGTAACCAATTAATATTATAACATTGTAATTGTACAGATTGTCTGAACTGAAATAAATATTTCTTTGGAAAAGTGCGAGTGCAACGATTGAGTCGTTCTCAACGGCTGAGGTGACGACGGTTGAAGCAGTTGCGGTTGAATCATTCGCAGGTGATTGATTGTGCACAACATTCGCTATCGGTATTATTACACGAATTGTGCGCGTTTCGCATACATAAACGACGCGCGCGTGATTCGATGTCGCCATCGCCGATTTCACGGCGCTTACACGCGCACACGCTTTTCGCCTGAATTATTGCCACTCGTAGGAGGAGGACTGTTGTTAGCCTTGTCAACGAAGACGTTGGTTTTCAACTTGTTCGTTTGCTCCATTAGCACTGACAAGTGTAACAACGCATTGGACGCAAGTCTCAAGTTGAAATCAATTAATTCACACACAAGTTTAATGCTGTTTTAGACCTTGAGTCATTCCAGTTATTTAAACCGCATATTGTTCAGTAGCAATCCAAATTTTTATTCAAAATTTTTTTTCGTATACCTACTTAACTTGCTCACATTACACAAAAAATGTCAAATACTAGTTGCACTCATTTTGAAAATGTTAATTTACTTATGTCAGACTCAAAATATGTTTGCCCTGTGTGTCTCTGTAATTGCAGTGTAACTCAGATAGCATAATTTACAATGAAATTGTGCGCAGAAGACAAACTTGTTGGCAAATGGTAAGTTCACTTTCGTCTATCGTCTCGATTTGCTCGAATAATCGAAGCGGAATTAATTGCGGAATGCTTATCGAGCGTAAACCAAGTGACGTGCGCAGGCGCACGAAGCGTTTTATCTATGCGCGTCGAATTGTCTCAAGTCGCGCATGCGCCATGCACTCGCGCGATAATCGCCATTTTTGCTGCACTTTAGGCTCGTGAGGTCGGTGCGCAAACGCCGTCGTGATATTGGGTAGATGCGCGTCGCGTGTTTTGCATCCGCCGTGGACCACACGCGTCGCGATCTGCTTTGGTGCGATCTTCGCTACCGCCGCGCCCGGCAATTATACACGCATTACACGAATCGTCGTTGCGCTGCGCCGCAAATTGAGACGGAATTTGCAATTTAAATGCCTTTTGCACCGCTTGCGAATGAAACGCAATCAATGAGCGCTTGGAATGCCTCCTACGCGTAAGTCGCAATCATCCTCTTCAGATTTCTGCTTGTTGTTGCCGAAATCGGCAGGGAAAGGCCTCCAAATTTCGTGGGTCGTCAAGTTTAATGCCATTTTGACGGGAGAAACTCATTGATTAAGGGACAAAAGAGGAATTGGACGAAGGAGAATCAAAAATGAACAACAGCCAGCCGTGGAATGAAAGCGATGCGCGACTCGTTTACATATAAAGCGGGCGGTTTACGGCGACGCTGAAAACTTCCGATTATAAAGATAGCGTTTCGCGCACCCAAAGTATTTTCTCGCGATTTATTATGCAAATTATAAAACTCGCGTGCGTTCTGCTTGTGCAACGCGCTTGACAGCTTCGGAGCGAACAAATCTCTTCGTCTCGGCGGCGCAATGACTTCCATCTTGCATGAAAAATGCAAAAATAATCAAAAAAGTTTCGCCTGCCTCAAAATTCGCTTTCCATATTTAATTTCCGCGTGCGTTTTGCGTCCTTCTAGCATTATGCTGATCAATAGGCGTGATGAAGGATATGTGCAACAAATTTATGACCTGTGCGAGACGTTCCAAATCAGGTGTGAGCTTAACAATGTTGTTTTCAATAACGGCACGTTTTTAATGGCTTTGGAAATCGTTGAAACGGCGAGCTCGCATGCATTTTGTGAATTGATTGTGTTTGCTGTGTGCGCCATTCGATTTGTCTGGAGGCAAAAAGCGGTGCAACGCATCATATCCACGTATTTACGGCCCGAAAGCGCGACGAGTTTTGCACCCTTTCGGGTTGCAGGGGCTGAACAGCAAATCGGCGAATGGCGGACGATCGTAAATATTGGGAGGATGTGTGCCCGTGTGGCTGCATTTCGCATCGGGCGGCAATTCGCGCTAATTGCATTTTCAATGAGCCATGAACAATCGCCGCCGCGCTCGCCCGAACAACAATGCGAAATTGCGACGTGACAAACGGACGCGCATTCAAACGCGTGGTTCGAGTGTTTCGCCTCTTGCGCGATGATTAACGGAGCAGGCGAAATAAAATCTTCCATTCGTTTCCGATCGATCCAAAGTTGAAATCGAAGAGTGAGCAAACAACGAGGTTAGTTAAGCAATCGATAAAGGAATTGTTGTTGGGCAAAGTTGCGCCGAACGTAATTAGATACACTGTAGCGTAACGAAATAGACTGCGAACGCGCTGAGGGAAAACAGCGGTGCGCGGAAGAAAATTGGAAGTTTTTCCTAGTTTATAGCGCCCGCCTGCGTTACTCCCATCTTCCATTACTTTCATTACATTCGGTCGTATATATTCCAGTGCGTTCGCGTCTTCCCTCGTTTCCCCCCCACCGGCTTCGTCCGCTTCGTACGCTCGGGACGTTGAGACATTAGTATTGGAAACGGCTGCGAACCGTTGCAAAAACAGACAGCAAAGCAAAGCAACGTGTGGCGGTGTTCAGGCGTGAAATTAAATTCCTCTCCGGCCGGAATTTGGGCGGAGTGTCAAATTTGATTTGCTTTGATCGGGCGTCGCGGAAAAAGCGCAAGCGTCGTAAAGGTGTCCGCAAGGTCGTAGGTACGATCGTCCCGAGTACAATCTACAGGCTGCCGGGACGCTGCCAGTGATTACTTCGGGTCGTGCCGGAGCCGCTAAACTGCCATCTTGCACATTTGCCGTCGCCGACAATTTCGTGCTCGCGCGCCGTCTACATTCTCCATATTATCCCAGCTTCGCAAGGTTCAAACTCTGGTAGAGAGCGTCTTCAAAAATCCGTCGGGCAACTTTCACCGATCGACGACGACCGCACACCTAGAAAGGGTGCGTTCTTTCAAAGGGTGACTGTTGGAACGAGTCAAAACGGCGTTTAGTGGCCGTTTCGTGTTGACCGAAAACCAGAAAAATGCGTCACACCTAATAAACTCCAACGGAGGTGACGTTTGCACCCCACCGGCATGCAACGGACACGATGACCCTGTTGAGGGTGCTGATGAAAAGCCACTCCAGCTAGTTGGAGGTAGGAAAACAGCAGCATTCCTAGGGGAATCTTAAGAAGCGGTTCGAAACTTCTGCCATCGTCGCATTGATCACGCTTAAACACCAGCCGCGACTGTTCCTGACACTCCCTCGCCTCGTGCGCGGGAGGGCGACACCCGAAAATGGGCAGAATGCGCGCAAATCGTAATTTGTAACTCCCCATTGTGTTTCGGGCGCTCCGAAGAAGGGCCGCGAACAAGTTGTAAAGGCAGCGGCGCGTCGAAGATGAGGCAAATCGCAGTCGCTTTCCGTTCGCAGGTCGAGGAGAGCTTTTTCACCCTCGGCATACGCTCGCCGTCGCCATCTTGGTGCTCGGGCAATCCCACGTTCCGGGCGCGCATTGCCGCACTGGGAATATGAAAAGAAGAATTTATCGACGCGAATCAAATATGGAATATACGCCGATAGGGGCGGCGAGTCTTCATCCCCCTTCATCTGCATGCAGCACGGTGTTGCCGCATCGATAAGTAACGGACGCGGCTGATCGTCGATGGATGGCGCTGCTGAAGGTGACCCGGCGCGCATAAGAATAGACGTGGCACACATAGACGCCGGGCGTGAATTCGGAATAGATGCGAAATGAAATGCATTGCGACGCGACGCGACGGCAGACGTCGCGCATGCGGCCGTAAATCAATCGCCAGCGAGTGGCGGCCTCTCTCGCCTCGCATCGGTGATTAGCAATTACTGACGAACGCGCGCATGCGCACCGCCGCGCCGCGTTCGTACATTGTATGCGCACGCACGCAGTGCGCCGTTGTCGCTCGTTTTGCTTGCGTAAATGTCATTCGGAGTGATTTAACCGCAAGCAAATTGCTTTTCGTAGAAGGCTGATTCGCTTCGGGATATAAGGAACTATTTAGGCGCAAAAGTGCAAGCAAATGTTCGCATAGGAAAGAGGACATGATGTCCTTCTATCATCTTCTCTCTGCAAATCTTAGTCATTAGTCTATTCACTTTTGACTCGATAAACAATTGGATTGCTTAATTATTTGCAAGAACGGAGCCAAATTTATAGTTCACGTTCTAGGAGAATTAGAAGTTAGAAGTTTAAATTTCGCAATAATTTTAATTTTAATTGGAAATAATATCCAAATAAGTAGATATTATTTATTCATTTTACACAAATAATTTTCCACCGACATTTTCGAAGCGCACTTTGCTTTAATCAATAATCATTAAACGTCATTGCTAGCAAATGGAAGATTTGTAGTGATGACTGTTTTTTAGTATTTCCTTGAAGAATACTATATTCCTGTAAGTATCTACGGCTGATACTAAATACCGAGAAGAACTTAAATTCAATATTAATTTCAAAGCACTTTCCTGATAAAACATGTTGAGATACTGAAATTGCTTCAACATAAGAGGAGCAGTATTCTTTGTTTTTTTACTTCATTGCCACTTCTATGTTTTACTGATCACAGAGAATTAAGTATGGCATAAATAACTAGAAGAGTGCAAACAAGTATTTGTTTGTTTTCTGCTCCATTTGCATGCATGCATACAATGCATGCACAATTACGATTTCTCATTCAAGTTTTTAATGTATTTACAGGTTTTATATTCACACTCACGTTTTTATGTCCTTTAATACAATTATAATTGCTCTATATCTTTTTCAGTTATTTTGAGTTGATGTTTTATTTTACTATAAGTATTATTATTAGTTTTAAGTTGTTTATAAAGAACGTAAAGCTCTTTACATCATCAAATCATTTTAAAAACATGTTGGAAAATGTCTTGTTCTCGTTCAGCCAGCAGTGACAAACGTCTGATAATTCATTGAATAATTTCTCTTAAGATACATTTAAAATTTTCCCCTCGTCGAGCGATGGTATTTTTAATATCCTATAACAATACTTGCGTTTTATAACTCGCCATAAAGCAGGTAATCTTACACGTGCTTAAAGCAGAAATTAAAAGCTCGCGTTTTGTGTGAATTCCAGCTAATAACGTGCGGGAAACTGACTTATCGTGGTGTTGTTGGATTTTAATTGGCCTAACTCAGAGTGTCTTAGCGATTGAGAAAAAGAAATCGTTGATATGAAGTCATTAAGCAAGATGAGAAGCAGTTTATAATTGCGGATTATAACTGTATTCATTACAAAAACAAACTAGATCAGTGATAGCCGTTTATACGTTCGAAGAGAGGTATACATATACATATGTATGTATCACACGTTCAACACGTCGCGTGTTGATCAAGAAATAGAATGAACAACATACATATTTCGTATGAAAATGTGCACGAAAGCATGTGGCGAATAACAAGCAACGAAGATAAAATAAGACGAGAGTATAATAATGCGTTGTGGGTTAATCGCGTTTCGGAATCAAAAATACATAACTTAGCGCTTTTTTGTCCTTTTCGGCTAGTTTCGGCCGCGCATAAATTTGATGCTTGTGTACATTCAGCGTGTGCGTCGCGTTCCGTCTCCGTTCCTCCGCGCAGCGATGTCTTACTCAGCTTTTTACTCTTTTTACAACGCATTTAGCTCGTGGTAGATCAGACATAAATTTGCCGCAAGCACGAAAACAGAACAGGATTCCTTCAATGTTAAATCAAGCCTTGTATTTGGGCACGGAGACGTTGATTTCAATCAGGTTTCTCTCCAGGCCGAGTCCCAATGCCGGGAATAATTAACCGCCGCAATTTTTAAACAACACACTTCTAGATGATTTATTACCCAAATCAATGTGCGGTTATAAAAACGATAAAAACAGCACCATGCAGATAGTGCAAGGCAATAAACGTAAGGCCGCAATAGCAGATATAACCATAATCGTTTAAATAACAATCACAATAACACTTCGTAATTTTGCAATGAACGAATAAAAAGTGCATAAAATACTCACGCTAACCAATGACAATGCTAAGTGATGCTAACATACTCGAGGTGCATTAAACAAGGTTAATGCGTTTTAATTTTAAATTCATTATAAAAACAACGAAAAACCTATGAATTTTTCCTTACCTGATGATTCGAAATTATTGCGATTTTTATACCAATTACAATAATTGGACTGCAATCGTGTATGAAACGAGTATAAACATATACAGGGCGATCAGGTTGAAGAGAGTTTGGCCGAGTTCAATGCCTATGAGTAGTTTGAAATTGAGGCGTTCAATGTGCTCCAACATTGGCACGAAGACGTATAAAAAATAAAAACGTGAAAGCTTCGCATCCGCAAGCCATGAAACAATGCAGCATTTGTAAGAATGTTGCGCAACCATCGACGATTTTGTCGATCGGTAACATATTCCATCGCATGAACATATGTTCCGACACGTGCATGCGCATTCTTCCACTCGGCCATACATAACTCAGCAATTTGCGCGGACGGCAAAGTCACTCCCGAAGCCCCATTTGCGTCCGCTATCTTTGGCGGCGTTGTTCGGCGAGCGCGATTCGCGTTCGTTAGCAGCGCAAATTCTCTCCTCGCCCACGCTCCGGCATACGCAAACCAACCGCGTATTATTTGCGCACCGAAATTCGCTGCGGAGTGCAAGTCGAAATTAAAATTGAGAAACGAGCGCTCGCCGAGCGCGCACGACCGACGGCGGCCGACGATGCGTTCCGCCCCACCATCGGCGCCCCCGCCCGCCGCGCGCATGGTGGGGCGGCGCGTGGAGTGGGGCCGTCACGAGAAGGGAAAAAACGCGAGAGTGGGAGGTGCCGGCGGCGGTGGCATCGAGCCGGGGGGCGGAGTCGTAACCGTAAAATTTACGACGTGCTATTTAAGTGCTATCTGGCGGACGAGCAACGAAGCGTGCCGCGGCGTGGCCATTACGGCAACGCCATTGGACGATTCTCGCTTCGGTCGGCGCGCACAAACACGGCGTCGGAATCTATAAGCGCGCTGCGACGTGCGGCCGTCGGGCTACTGCTGCACGCCCAATGCGTGCGAACGGGCAGCCGACTCGAGCGTATGTCGAGGATTACGTCGCGACGGTTGCAGTGTTGAAGACGGCGTCTTCTCTGCGCTGCGGATCATCGCATCCACCTTGCGCGACTTTGCGCAGCTCTCGCAAGCTTCACAATCAATTCCGGCAATTATTGACGCAACAAATAGAACACCAAAGATCTGCACTTCTCCCGAATTGAGTGTGAATACGCCGAGGAAGAAAGGAAAAGCTGCCCCAAAGAGAGGTGTAAGCGCTATTGTGAGGAAATTGCCAACAACGGCCTAAAGTATCCCATCGTCCCCAGTTTGTGGGCGCGTTCAAGATATGTCATAACCGTTTGCGTTTCGACTTTCAAATTGGGGGGCTTTCCTTCGGTGCGATGATGTCGCCTCCCGCAGGCATATGCTCTTTATATACGCCTACTATCCCCAAATGAAACTACCCATGCGACCCCAACCCTCAAATTGTTTCGAACGTCATTCATGTGTGAACGCCAGGCCAACAATATTGGCATATTACAATAAGATCCTTACTAAGGTGATGACATACTTTTGTCGCGAATCTTTTGGAAAAACTAAACGTGTTTATGCACCATTTGACCGAGCTTCCATCTATCGAGATCGGACGGAAACAAATTTAAATGCGGCTTGTGGAGTCAATCCAGAAGTGGGTGCCCTTCCTAACTTTACGACTGCTGCTTTCTTGCAATGCTCAACTCCCATTTGCCGGATTATTTTATGTTTACAACCGCAATAAATTGAGATTTCGTTGGACTAACTCCCCGCTAGTCGGAGAATTCTCGTTTAGATGTCACTGCAGGGCGTAAGTAACAAACAATTTGAAATGAGAATGGTTTTGCTTTCCTGCTGCGCATTTTAATGCGTGCCTCGTTTGTTTTCGGTAAGTGCGCCAGAAGCAGTTCACTTTAATTCCCCTTCAGCTGGCTCTGCGGTGGCATCAATAAAAATTACACGATAATAAAATTGTTAACAGGGGGTTAACCGCGCGTCACAGGACGTCAGCTTCTCCTCGGAAGGAAAGAAGTAGGCAGTACAGTGGTTGGTGGAGTAGGCCGCAAGCAGTGGGCTTATGTGCGGTCGTTAAAATGATTTTAAGATCAATAAAACAACACCAACAAAGCGCACCGACGCTAGTTATGCCATTAAAAGGCAATCAAAATCAACGTGAACACATTGCCACAGACGCTATCGTTGACACAAAGCTCGTAGCATATCATGTTGACACTAACGTGATAAAGCTTGATTCATTACCTTTTTTTGAACACGCCTTTTAATGACGGGCGTGCCCTGTTCGGACGCAGGTAAAAGCAGCAGCTTTGAGGCGTTCAGTGCGTTGGGTCAGCTGTAGCCACCTGTGGGCCGCTGGTGAATGCTTGCGTTCGTAAAGCTGGGCGTAAAGATTCCTCGCCGTAGTGATGGCCCCATGCCGCTAGAGGCTTGCGCGGAGCTTAAAACGCTTTCACTCGGGCACGATTAATCCATTCGCAAGCGAATGCATAAATTTGATAACCGCGTTTACCAGGCCAGATTGTAACAGTTGTAAGTATCACTCGTAAAATGTGTAGCTTTTACGATGCGCGTGCGGCGCGAGCAGGCGGAAGCTTCGCCGTGACATCGAACCGAGAATAGCAGTTGCAACAGGTTTCCGTCGGTATCCGCTGCACGTACAAACGCCTGCGTTCAGCTTTTATGGAATAGAGGTCACCACATTTTTATTTCAATACTTTTTACATGGAAAATATGCGTTTAAATCGTAATATCACCCACTAGCTCGTTAAAACATTTATAAATTCCGTGCACGTAATAAATTCACCGTTCCACGCCAATATTAATGAAGCAAGTCAAGAAAGACACGAGATTTATTAACACTTTTAAATGTATTAAATTAATTTAATATTAGGCACGTTTTCTTCGAATGGAAATTTAGACTTTTGACTTCTGAAGGAACCACACCGACCTGAACCCATGACTACACGAATCTAACTGATCAGTCTTCGAAAATTTGTGAAACGTAGAGAAAGTTTCTACCGTCCTCTGTAGGCAAGGTCTATTGGAGATTTATTTCACTTGTAAAATACGAAAACATCTTTGAATAAAGCCATAAAGGAGTAAAGAGTAACCGTCGACTTTCGGAAAGGGGGTAAATGTATAGGAACATAAAAGAGTTGCAGTTGTAAATTGTGAGCATTTACAGCAAAGCGCCGAATGATGCGAAATGTGCACGTTTTCTCCTAGTATTATGAAAGGAGTTTTATTGATGGTTTCTTGGTACTGAAGTTTTTGTGACTACTAGGTAGAAAGTTAAAGCTGCCTTTGTTTGCTCTGGTGCTTCTACAAAGCTGACCCATTGAAACTGTTTCACCTATCATTGGTTTCCTAAGCTGTTTATTTTGCTTAAAGCAAATAGATTTTTTTTATACCAAATAATAGCATGGTTAATTCAAATTAAGTTACATTAAGTTAGGTACATTATAATTAAAAAATTATTATAGTAATGGACAAATAAACACTGGCTATTCATATTTATACTTAAAGTAAGCAAAGTGAAATATTCCAATATTAAAGCAAGAACAAGCCTCAAATGTTGAGCTTATTACTGGTTTTAATTGGTGTTGACAAGTCAATATTATCTCAGAACATTTGTAGTTTTTAAATAAATAAATAAATAAATAAAATAAAAAATTCTGCATTTAAAAATTTGTTTTATAACGACATAAGCAAATGTTAAGAAAAACACTTATGACTAGTGATGGATAATTCTCGAGAATAAATTATCTGAGAATATTATATTCTTGAGCATATTCTCGAGAATATTCTCAATTTTGAGAATGTTCGCAGAACAAGCTCGTAATCTTATTCTAATTAAACAAAAAAGAGCAAACCTTAAGGCAGAATATTCTCATAGAGAATTTTCTAAGAATGAAGATTCTCAAGAATATTCTCATTCTCGAGAATATTCTCGTTTTACAACTCTACTTAGGATTACAAAGCATTTCGTATAAATTAGGGGTCTCAAATGAGGTAAGTTCAAATTAAATAACATAGTTCCATTTTAAGAGTAAATGATATTATCTATTATAATTATCAACTTACTTTAACAGTTTTCTTAAAATATCATACATAAAAGATTTTTACATATATCTACAGAGTACAAATAATGTTAAATTCTATTTAGAATCACCTCTCATCATCTTAAGCTGTTGCAATTGCAAATTCAATTTCCGTTCACACGACAACGGCTTAAACTAATTTTGCAAATAAAAAAGTTAAATACTAATCAATACATTTATTGTTTTTCCTAAGAACAAAATATTAATTTCAGAATAGAGCATATTTGATTAGTATATCCTTATTAATTTTAAAAGGCTACAAATTTTTTAAATAAATACTTAACATATTGAAGAAATTTAAGTATGTTTTCTCTGAATAAATATTCTAGCTCGCTTGTGTGCCTGTTTTGCCAGCATTGTCTTCTTTTCAGGCTAATTACTATTTAAATAATCGAAGTTTGAAGGCCTTGTGAATTTTCGATTGTTTAAATAGAATCAAACGAAAGAGATGTCGTTTCTAGAAGTATTACTCGCGCTCGCTGCACGTAAACAACTTCGGGGCTGTTATCTCGTCGGCCGGTACTATCTGCTCGTATCGCACAATCGAGGTGATAACCGCGACGTGGAAGAAACCACAAGGCAGTTTTAGGTGTGCTACGTGTGCAGTGCGGTCGTATTTTAACGTGCGAATGATTCAATTGCATTCTCTTGTATTGCGCGTTCGGTGTTATTTAAACAGTCCTAATTTGTGCTTGTTTAATTAGTGAACAATCACAAACTATTAAATAGTTAGGTCAGAGCCCAGTAAACATAAAGTAAAAGACTCAAACGTTTATATATAATGTACATGAATTATGTGAGACAATGAATTTGTGCTGTTTTTCATTGGAATGATGGGCAATTCTGTTGGGTCTACAACGATGGCGGCATCTCTACTACACCCAAGGTTAGAAACTGATTTTTCATGCAAAATTGTATATCCACGAAATCTCAATTTCGTTTTTGGTATTTTCTGGTTCGACTACTTGGCATACACATTTGTTTCGGTAGTTTTCCTTGCTGGCAACTTGTTAAATGTTGAAGGCAATTTTTAATGAGCAGATTGGCTCTATGTGCTTAGCACATTAACACCGGGGATTATCATAATTCTCCATAAACAGGAGGCGAGCGAATTCATGCGGTCTGGTTACACAGCGCCGCAGCCAGCGCACACCATCGCTTCATGCATATTTAGTAATTTAGGAGCGAACGAAACGAATTAATTGGCTAATGCGCGAATAAGCTAATTAATTAAGAATAACGAGCGTCGGCGGCCCGAGCGCAGCAGTTAGTTCGCGTTCTCCGCCGAAACGTGCAGATCGTTTGTAGTATTGTGCGATTATTCGGCGAATAAATATCGACACGCAAACCGCACGCGAGTGCAATGAAACAATACGAAATAGTCATAAACAAACACGTCACTTCGACACTCATTGCGCAAGCCTGCCCGGCCGAGTGGATGAAATATTTCTGTTTATTGCAGCTCACGACATTTGCTCGACGTTATGTTAATGCAATGCCCGAACGCGTAATGCGTGAATGCGTTTCGCTTAATTGATTACGTGTTATAAACGTTGTATAATTATGGCACGCGTTTTTGCTTGTTATCACCTCATAAAATGACGCGTGGAATTCATACTCATTTGTTCATTCCTTCACCACTCGTTAAACATTACATTCTATTCAAACAAACAACACGTTTGCTCTGTTATGTACAATAATAAATCATTCTTATGACAATGGCTGTCTAAATTACTAATTACTAAATTATTTTCTAGTTTGTACACCATTCAGGATCTTTCTGGTAACATTTCATTTGAAGTAGATTATTTAATTACTCTAGAACAGTGTTTTTCAATCCTTTTTGATTTTGCGAACTCTTTACCGGTTGAAATATTCTGACAACCCGTTGCGCCATAGACAGACAAAGAAATAATTACTTAAGTTAAAATACAGCATACGTTACTGTTTCATTTCACATTTACAAGATGTATACTAAACTGACCATGTTTACCATAAAAATGAAAGAATATTTTATGCATTTAGTTCCTAATACTTAAAATAAGGTCTCGTTTACAAAGTGTTAACGTATTTAGTATTAAAAAAAGCAAGCAACATTTCCAACAATGGTGGATATTAAAACTAATAGGAGAAATAGGCTTCACATACAAAAAAATTATAAAATTAAAAAATAGCACCATGATTTGACAAAATTTTGAGAAATTAATAAACCCATTCTTCTTACTAAAATTGTAATTTATTGCGTAGAAACTTTCTTCTTGTTTCTGCTGCGGACCCTTTGAGAAAGGCTTTTACGAGCCCTTTGATAGAATAGAAAAACACTGCTCTAGGAAATAATGGAAGTATCTTTTGCCTAGGTTTAGTAAATTTAAATCAAATAAGGTGCAAACTCTTAATGAAAGTTGAAAAAACGCTTCCAAAGCGCAGAAACGATTTAATACATATGCTGAGAGTTTATTGTCGCCAGCATCTTGAACTATGCTTGTTGCTAGCATTGCTGAGCTGCAGCAGACAGCAGGAAAAAGTGAAAATGCGTTAAAAATCTCTGCGAATCGAATTGCACGTTTGGCGTAACTTTGTTCGTTCGGATGGCGAACGCGTCGATTTAATAGAATAGGGATTTGAATTTATATTGCAAGC